>JAHWFP010172996.1:102775-131347 GCA_023313725.1 Lithobius niger
GACCCAACTATCATATGGTCCTTAAAAAAAAGTATCAGAAAATAATTCATGCATTTAAGGGTTAACACTAAGGAGATTGAAGAGGGGTTCCAGAGATTTTTGGCCCTGGCTTTGGAAAATTCAAAAACAGCAAAGCCAAAATACAGTTAAAGGCTGATGCGAAACCGGTTTACTGCCGAGTTTGCCCTATCCCCCTTGCTTTAAAAGAACGAGTTAACCAGGAAATTCAGCGCCTTGTTGGCCTGGGTATTCTGGAGGCTGTGGAAACTTCCGAATGGGCGACCCCTCTGGTCATAGTTCACAAGCCGAACGGTGACATACGTGTCATCGGGGATTATAAAACCACCGTTAACCCTCAGCTAGAGGTAGACCATTACCCAGTTCCCACAGCTGCAGAGTTATTTAGTCAGTTATCAGGCAGTGATACCTTTAGTTTGATAGTTTTGAAGTTGCGTTCCTGCATATTGAGTTGGATAAGGAGTCCCAAGCTGCTTTAACGATTAACACGCCACTAGGACTTGTTAGATGGCTTAGAGTGCCTTTAGGCCTTGCCTCAAGTCCAGGAATATTCCAGCGCGTTATGACACAAGTCACTATCAAAATTCCTAAGTGCATGCCGTTTTACGACGACGTTTTGATCAGTTGCAAGGGAAAATCCCATGTCGAATCGTTAAACCAACTTTTGACTGCACTCCAAGATGCGGGAACTAAACTTCGTATTGACAAATGCAAGTTATCACGGCCTGAACTCGAGTACCTTGGTCACATGATCAACCCTGAAGGTTTACACACCCTGCCAGTGTTTATTGTAGCCATTACCAATGCCCCTAACCCCACAACCATACAGGAGTTGCAAAGTTTCTTAGGATTCGTAAACCACTATTCTAAGTATCTCCCAAACTTGGCACATGTTCTTGCCCCAGTGACCAGGCTGTTAAGCCCCAAAGTTAAATGGATCTGGGGGAAGGATTGTGACAAGGCAGTAAATAGAGTTAAAGAACTTTTTGTTAAATCAAAGATACTGGTTCATTATGACCCTAAAAAAAAGCTCAAACTGGTTTGCGACGCAAGTCCGTATGGAATAAGTTCTAGCCTGATGCATATAATGCTTAATGGTGAGAGCAGGCCAATAGCTTTTGCCTCCAGAAAATTAACAAAGGCAGAACAGGGTTATAGTCATTTTGACCGTGAAGCATTAAGTGTAGCTTGGGGGGGTGAAAAGGTTTCACGAATACGTTCATGGACAAAAGTTCATCCTTCAATTCGACCAGAAGGCTCTTCTTTTGAATTTTGGTCCCAAAAAAGGTATTCCCCAAATGACAGCAGCGAGGGTTCAGCGTTGGGCAGTCCTTCTGAACAGATATTCCTATGATTTTCAGCACATTCCTGGAAAGGAAAATGTAACAGCTGATGCATAGTCACGTCTCCCCCTCCTCAATGATGAGGAATTTGGACAGGCTGAGAAGCAGTACAATGTATTAGCACTAGAAACCATTTCTAACTTACCAGTTTTAAATGAAACGTTAGTTGCTGAAAGTTGTAGGGATCCTATTCTATGCAAAGTATTTAGATACGTTCACCATGGCTGGCCCAGTCAATGTGAAGACCAGGATTTACTTCCATATTTTAGCAGGCGTACTGAAATAACTGTAGAATCGGATACTTTATTTTGGGGATTCCGAGTCATAATTCCCGCAGCCTTGCAGAAACAAATGCTTAAAGACTTACATAGTTCCCATCTTGGAATTGTTAAGTTAAAAGGTCTCGCACGAGCGAAGATCTGGTGGCCTTCTATGGACGACGCAATTGAGCGTAAGGTAAAAATCTTGTGCAAACTGCCAAGAGTTCAAGAAAAACCAATCACCAGGTCCTAAACACACCTGGGAGTACCCGCTCAAACCAAATGCACGTTTTCACACAGATTTTTGTGGGCCTGTTGATAATTACATGTTTTTAATCATGGTTGACGCCCATAGTAAAATCCCATTTGTACACAAAATGAAAACCATAACATCCAAAAAAGTTATAGGTATTATGAATACCCACATTGCCGAATACGGCTTAATTGACGTACTTGTTACAGACAACAGCCCTCAATGGTGCTCGAGTTTGTTTCAAAATTAGCTAAAGTAAAAGGGTATATTCGTCACCTAACAGGGCCAAGTTTTCGTCCTGGGTAAATGGCCTAGCAGAAGTTTTTGTCAAGAACTTTAAGGAAATCTATAAGGTTGCGAGAAGGGATGGTCTCGGAGTACAAAATAGTATTAACACATTTATAAAATCTAGTAGAATTACACTAAGTACTACCACTCAAGCAACATCTACAAAACTTTATTTTAAGCGTGAGTTCAAATCACGACTTGATTTACTACTTCCAGATCCAATAGCGAAAGTGAAAGAACGTCAACACAAACAAATTGCTAGTTTGCAAAATAAAACGTTGTTTAAGTTCACATTAAACACGTCCGTGTGGTACCGTAACTTCAGCCGCAGGTCTGATAAGTTGTGGCTACCCGGTATAATAAATGCCGTACTACCACATGAAATCTATAATGTAGTAACACAAGCTAACATAATTGTGCGTAAGGCAAGATGTCACTTACGATAGAGTATTGTAGACACGATAGACGCGGTAATTCCTAGCGAGCCGTTGTCTAGTCTAAGTCCTGATAGTTTGCCAAACGCAGCACGAAATACACCGAACTTAGCGATGAATAATCCATCCGTTAATTACCCTGAAAATAGGCGTTCTTCCACCGTCAAGCCTAGTCACGTAGCTGACACGCCCAACTATTGTACGAGGAAATCGATTGGTTCCCGTCCTGCCAGTTTGACGCCTTCGGCAAGGTCAATCCCAAAGTCACCTGAGTGCACACGCACTAAAGCTGGCACCAGCCAATCAAAAGCAGACAGACGTCATTATCATGACAGTCTTTCCCTTCAACCAATAACCAACCAGCTAGTAGGTGGTGTCTCCAATGAATGTGTCGTAGAAAAAGATTTGTTTCCGCCCAACAGCGCATCGTCCCTCTTTGGACAAGAATTGGAAACTAACAATGATAACAGCGCCATAGAGTCTGACACTATTCAGCAGACTCCAAAACCAGTAAACAAAAAATCCAAACGGAAAGTAATTTCGCCAATTCAAGAAGTTGTTTCCGAAACTGAAACCAAAATACGTTCTCCAGATTGAGGACGTCACAAATGACTAAAAAAAGCACCTAACCGTTTGAATTTGTAAATTAAAAACGCACTAATGCAACTGTACCTTCGTTGTATTGTAATTTAGTTATTCGTTAGCCTAATAGAAGGTTATTTTTAAATTGTGCCGTGCTGGCAAAAGTGTCGCGTATTAGTTTGTGTGCCCTGAACTAACAAGGTAAATTTTAATTGTTGTCGTGAGACAAACATGTGCTAGTAACTTGTTATTCGTAACCCCTCGTCTACGATTACGCGGAACGTTCCGTTCAGTTGATTTGGCGGAAAAACCACGCCTCCAGAATGCATTCCTTACAGAACTATGGAAATTCTGCTCGCCGAGCTGACTTTCTGTTGGTTCTGCTTTCCGTTAGGCCAAGTCAACATGGCGGACGATCCAACACTCAACTTTGCCACGCCGATATTTAATTGAAATCAAGCAAAACATGCATAAATTTACACTACCATGAACATTAAACACCACTAAGACTCGTGAAAGGTCGATCAGTTAGCCGAAATGCTAGGCATGTAAGCGGTTGGGCCGTGTCCACTCGTTGTTCGTGGGGAGGGAGAAGCAAGTAGGTGACACACACTTCATTTGAAAGGAACATGTGCTGCCGTTCAGCGCTAGCTTGGACGGGCACATGTTTGTTCCATTCTGTTCATTCCATTGAGTTTTCTGTTTTCCGTGTTATCGTAGACGTAGGGTAAGGAAAACAGATTCCTTCGTTTTAATCTTAAATGTTTTTTTATTTTCATGGTAACATCAACTTGTGTGAGCATGGAGCCAAAGTAAAGCCACTCAAGTTAAGATGTAGATGTTCAACGAAACTGTAGCCACAATATGCTACAATATCTGAAGTGCTGCAAAAGTCTGGAAAAATTTTTCTTCAAAATTCACAGAATTCTCGACCTGAAGTCCTCAAAATTCAAAATCGCAGCATTAATAAAAAAATTATTGAACATTGCCATTGTCTATATCCTAAAAAATAAAGCAAGTAAATGTCAAAACTGTAAAATTTAAGACAGCCAACCATTTCACAGGCTATTCTCTAAAAAAATTTTGTCTTGAGTTTTGAATGTTAAATTTAAGTTTTTTCTAGCTTTCAAAAAATGTACAAGCTAATTTCCTATGAAAACGATTTGATAGCTCACATGCTCTCTTCAGTTAAAATTTCTTCTTAAGGTTAGACAGTGACTTGCACTAGAAATATATATTATAGAAAAAAAAATACACCTAATTGTTTCTTTTTGTTTCAGGAAGTTAGGAATTTTTTTTTCAGTTTTTTTTTATTTCTCTGTCGTTAGTGTGGTGTCGTCACGTGTGGTGACACTTTATTATATAAGGCCTGGATGCCTAATAAACACGCCCATTCCCATGCTTGCATTAAGCTGTGTCCTAGTCGTTACTTTGCTGGGGGAACACCACGCAATAGGCTACCAAGACAGGCCACTAACGGTAAGGAAATAGACCTTTGGGGCCGTACTTGATGTGGAGGATCGAGAAAAATGGCGCTGGGAGGTATATCCCTTTAAAGTGGCACTATCACCGATTGAAAGCAGACGAATTCTAACAACATCTAGCGTGTGTAGTACCATCTAGCGTTTGCTTGCACCAAGGGAAGGAATGCATAACGGCATTTCTTTTATCAAAACAAACAAGCCACGACATCCTTAATTATTGAGTGAAAATTTGGTTCATCCTCGTGCACTTTCGAGCAAGCTATAAAGGTTAACAATATCAATGTCGCTGTCGGTGCCATTGTATTTTGTTCGTATTTCAATCTGTGATAGTGCCACTTTAAGGTGAAATAACGATCGTGAAACCTCAAGTGCTGTCAATCTGTCACACACTGTCTTAATACCTTCATCCTGGTTTCTCATTCTATCACGAATCTCTAATAAAATGTTTGTATTGTCATTTTCTGTTGAGTTTTATGCTCGTGGCGTATATATCGGTAACGCTTCGCTGGCAGAATGATGTGGCCGTTCGGTGGTGCCATCTGACGACGAGCGGCGGCGGCGTGTCACCAGGTTCCGAACTCCTATCCACACCGGTCTATTCCGACACATTTTGCATATTGCGGGAAAAGCTCTTGTGACATCACACTCTATGTGTAGGCGCCCCACTGACGTCACGTATTTCTGTGATCTGTGGATCCAACAGTGGTGGCGCCACAGGGGGGGGGGGGGGATGCAGTTCAGTTAAGTTTTATTAAGGTTAGTGTGTAAACTCACCAAAAGTTTTACGTGTGTCGTGGTGAAAGCATCGGATTTTGTGACGCCAAGAGATGTCGTTGTGTGTACAATTGGCTAGTACGTGTTCGTATCGGCAATAATTAAAAAACGCAGGTCACAGTTAGAACAGCAACAAGTGGTTTTTTAAAACAATTAATGTCTCAGGTTTACAATTGTGCAATTGAAAACACAATCGGCCAACGTGGAAATGACCGATTATTGTCGTAAATAAATAATGCCTTTATTTTTGTGTGTTCCATGGCGGCCATGTTGCCTCCCTTTTCTTTTTCTCTTACTATAGTGTTGCTGCGCGCGTTGTTTGTTGGCCCGCACGTACGCGTATATTGTGACGAACCCCTGTGATAAAATCAGAAGCTCCAGTGACGTCATTTGGCGGGGGAAAAAGCTAATTAGCTCAGGAATGACCAACCTTTCCTAATACTATCGTTCCACTCCACTCGACCTTGCTCCTATCTATCTCGCGTAACGGCATCAACAGTATCAACGTGAAGAAACGGCAAACGTTCTAATTCGTTATTACCAGGTTTTGGACTTTGGTTTAACGCTTTTGCACTTTGCTTTAACACGTTTGTACTTTGCTTTAACACTTAAAAAAAATAGACGGAATTATTTTAACCTAAGTCGCAAAAGTACTACGGCAATGTTTATCGGCGAAATTATTTATTATACATATGACGCTCCAACTTATCAGCTTCGAACGCAGAATAGCGCTGCGATTTGATTCCTCGCAAAGTTTTTCACGTACATTCGGTAAAACGTCGAGGCAAAGATACGGCAAAGATACTCGCTAGTTTGTGCCAGCAGCAACCAGACAGCGATTCAGGTGAAATAATCGAAGATTCAAAAGAGTTACACCAGCTAACGTAAATGAGGAAGATGTCGCGGAAGAAAACAACACAAACGAAACCAAACGCGCGGAATTGCCGAACAGTGAAGCTCCACACCACCCTTGCCGTCGAAGGGGCAGCTACAAAAAAATCTCCAATGAACAACGACAACGAATAGTGGAGCTGATGGCGGACGAGAGACGTACCCGTAAGGAGGTTCTCAATCATTTTTAAAATATTCAACAAGTAGCTACATAGCTACAGTAGTTATCTTTTTTTCAGGTGGCTGACATATATAAAATTAGCAAACACACTGTTTCCTAGATAGTGAGAACTTTTCAAAAAGCCAATCAAGTAAAAAAAATTTAGAAAGGTGGTCGAAAACAAAAGTTCACTGAGGCACTAACACGACAGCTGCTTGATTATGTTCAAGCTAATAATGAGGTTCGTTTGATAGACATTCAGGCATATACAGTGAATCAGTTTCACACTGAAAACGTCTCCCTATCCACAATCACCAAGATAATGAAAAAAAAATTACTATGAAGACCTTGTATACTGTAAGGCGTATACTTTAATTACTACTTTAACAAGAAGTGGCAAAAAAAAATAGGCCCCCGTTACACCCTTTGAGAAGAAATGTAGGTTTTCTATTTTTATTATGCGAATGATTTTTCTTGCTCTGTGTAATGTATAATACACAAAAAAATAGGTATGAAAAAATATCGCAGACAATATTTTCCAAGAATTTTTTGCCTTCCCCTGGCTCTGTTTTTTTTTAGGGATTCTCCCACCCCTCCCCCCTCCTTCCCCCAATATCACAGCAACCGTTACGGTAACAGACTGCAGGCAGTGGATCTACCACAGTCGACCATTTTTACTACCATATGGATCGCGTCCCAATACATACTGACCTACCTGTGGGATATCATGGAGAACCCGAAGAATGAGTTTCCAACGAAAACATTTAACGTGTTTTTTCCCCTAATTTTTAAAAGTTACATTGGAAAATGATTTTACAATAAAGTTTCAATGAAATGAATAACACTGCTTTATGAATTTTTCTCAAAGTTCAGTAATTCGTAGTCACTTTTTCTTCAAAACCTGTAATTTTCCTAATTGTTGCCTTAACTGTAAATTATGATAATTGAATAGAAGAAAATGCTCAGTAACGCTTTAACGAAAGCTGCAACTGAAGTTTCTTCATCTGTCCAACTTACTGTTAAGTAATATCCTTGTATTTATGAACCATTAACCCATTTTTTATTATCCTTGATTTCTTATTATCTATCATGCTAATTTGTTACAGCAAAAAGTAGTTATAGTGTACAAATGCTAAATTCAGTTTTTATTTTTAAGTGTTAAGGCAAAGTACAAACGTGTTAAAGCAAAGAGCAAAAGCGTTAAACCAAAGTCCAAGACCTGTAAAATTCGACAAATTTGGTTCATCACTCTGTTCCAAGAAATTAGCAAAACTATCAGCAATCTGAAAACGTTCGTTTTGGTCAGCCATGGTGCCTAGTCGCGTGCCTAGTGCTTGCGGCGTAACGGTTTCTGAAGAAGTTTTCCCACTGCCTTTTCCGTTTTAATTTCGAATCGGAATCGGAAAAGTTTAGGCAGTTGCTACGGCAACGACTCAACAGAGCATGCGCGAGACCTTTCCTATCCGAAAGTTGACTCCAACCTGGTTAGCTTTTTCCGAAACGAAACGAAACGAAAGCTTATCAGAAAGCCAGTCACAGCGCGCAGTTGCTCCCACGTGACACACTACTGCAGTCAAAGGGTTTAAGGGTTCAAAGGGTTTAAGGGTTCAAAGGGTTTAACGAGCGTTAACCACTCCTGGTCATCTGCCCGAAGCCCTAAGGCCCTATGTCTGCAACAGCCAGACAGCCACATACCACTGCCTACTCTACACTACTGTAGAGTAGGCAGTGCCACTACTGCAGTCGATCGCCAGCCCAACAAAGATGGATGCCTGTTAAGCGACTGATATTTTAGTTGAGAAACACGAGGAGGTAACTTGCTTATCAGCTTAGAAAAACCGATTGTGTGATTAACAGAAAAACAGCTCGTGGCCTAGATACGCTGGCAGTTCGTAGTCTGTTAGCTACCGCCAGAAACTGGGCCCAGGTCGCCGTTGAATATCTGCGCACCCGGCGACGGAGGCTTCGTGCTAACTATTGTGACGCGACTACCCTCCACAGTAGCCTCATTTAGGGGGCTTCGCCTAAACAAACGCGACAGTATACGCCAATACCAAACTTTAAGACAATGTGGCTCGAGCCGCTCAACACTACGGCACGAAACGTTTGGCGGTTGAGACTTGTAAATCAAAAAATGCTAATTATTAAATTACATACGGGCATTTGGATGAATATAGACAATGAAGTGGTCAACTGAGAAGCGCTCCCGCGACTCCGCCATGTGTAGTTCCGCGTGCTCAACGCATATTTGTAAGCTCCATCATAGATTAGAAAGTTAACTAGATATTCCGTCTTACTTCTTCCCGTCCTACGCAGAGCTCTGGCGGTAGTTGCGGCTACTAATACATCTGCTAATGCTTTTGCTTTCGAAGCAACAGAAGGCAAAGCATTAGCAGAGGTATTAGTAGCCGCAACTACCGCCAGAGCTCCGCGTAGGACGGGAAGAAGTAAGACGGAATATCTAGTTAACTTTCTAATCTATGGCTCCATTGTGGTTGGCTACTCGCGTGACAGGCTTGGATTTTTAATCGCGTTGTACGCTTGCTTTCCGCGGTGGAAACCGTTTTGTTGTTTTAGGTAGACGTAAGATTTTTCCTTTCCGATTCCGATTCCGAAATGAAAACGGAAAACGCGGTTCCACTGAATTCCGAAATGAAAACGGCAAAGGCGATTCCACTGGATGCTGTTCCCTTGGCAACCGTTGTCAAGGACGGCCGTGAGTTTGTGGCAAGGTCGAGTGGAACGATAGTATTAGGATAGGTTGGTCATTCCGGAGCTCATTATCTTTTTTTCCCGCCAAATGACGTCGCTGGAGCTTCTGATTTTATGCGTACTTTTGTGCGCATGTGCGTGAGAGTTTTACGAATTCATTGAATTGCGTTGCGCAATGTATTATGTCTACCTACTATGATGCTAAACGGTATTGTTTTTGTGGGGCCCTTAAGATATTTACGTCGTTTCGCAAACGGTGGATTAAGAAACAAGTGTTTCCCAGCAGGCTTTAGCCAACAACATTATTAATACGGACAGGAGCGTATGGAATTTACGGATAATTAAAATTCCAGCCGAACTTCCAACAGGTGACCTCAACAAGCACAGCTTTTATTTTTTTTCTGTATTACTGCGAGCGTTGTCAGGGGCGATGCTGCCTGAGGGGGCGCACCCTAACAGCGTGGAAAGGCGGGCCACGGCCTATTTAAATCAATAGATCAGTGTTGCAGTTCAATGAGGGAACGACGCCTCGATCCTTAATACTATCAGCACCTTCCTAAATCAACGAACAGAACGCACCACTGTTAGAGACAGTTCGGCTCCAAACTTGACGTCGCGCGTGCGCAGTAACGTTGCGTCAGCCGTTTAGTACCTTCCGAAACTGCAATCACAGCTCAGCAAAATCAACAAGCTCAACAGAGCACTCGTTACGTCATGCGGTTAACTTCACCAGACGTGGCTAATTGACTGGACCAGGCTACGCTAATTGATGTAACAGGCGCGAGCAATGCCAAATTGCAAACCATCTCGGGGCGGTGGTTGCGTGTGTTTGCCCAGAGCCTCCTACAGTAAAGGCCAGACCAGATGAAGACAGATTAGGCAAGTAAAATCAACCATTGACATAGAAGGAAGCGCAAGCTTGCTAGGTGCTGCCATCTCTACACCAAGCGGCGAAATTTCAAACTAACCGACAAGGGTTCCAAATTCTGTCAACCGATGACGCCACTTGGCAAACTTGCACCATCGTTATTTGATTCTCCGTTTTGCGGAGCATTGTGTGAGACGAAGATGATACGGCCTTTCCTGTAGGTGGCTCTGGTTTGCCAGTGGTGGAGCGTTTGAGCACGCGTGAGGTACCGGAAACAGATTCATCGCTGACGATGGTTGACGTAAGCCAGCCACGGTTGGTTATAGTAGGAAATGAGATGAACTGTCACCAACAGTGGTGCGTTTCGTTTGTTCTGTTCGGTGCTTTAGGAAGGTACTGTATTCCTGTCTCGGCATCCCTTGATGAATATAACAGTAAGTTGAGAATGAGAATATTGGTAATATAACCAACAAAGCTCTGACTCAAGGTTTATGTATTTTGACGATGAAACTTAAATCGTACTGTGTAAAATGATGCAAGATATGCTTTTGGGGCTTTCTGTTTAAGAAATTGTGTGACAGGGGTGTCCCAATATGGGCAATCAAGACTCTTAGGAACTGGTATTCAACTCAGGAAATGACTGTGCGATGGAATGGGTCCACCTCTAGAATTTTTCAAACCAGCAATGGTGTGAGACAGGGTGGAGTGTTATCCCCTGCCCTGTTTGGTGTCTATATGGAGTCTCTGAGCCAGGCACTTGTTAACGAAGGTATTGGTTGCTATGTTGGTGGCACATGCATCAATAACATTTGTTTCGCTGATGATTTGGCGATTATTTGTCCTTCAGCTAAATCCCTTCAAGCACTGCTGGCAGTAAGTGAAAACGTTGCCCAGCAGTTGGACCTTCTGTTTAACCCCGACAAGACTGTGTGTATCTTCTTTAGACCAAGAGGCCTGAAATGGAAAGCGTTTATCCCCCCGAAGGTTTTCTTAAGTGGTAAATCAGTGAAGCTTGTGAGCAGCTACCGCTACCTTGGGCACATCATCTCGGATGACTTACGAGATGATGCCGACATGCGCAGGCAATGCCGTACGGTGTGTGTTGCTGGAAATGGCCTGAAGGCTAAGTTTAGCTCGTGTGATAGATTTGTAAAAAACCGTCTTTTCAAGGCACATTGCACAAACCTCTACACAAGTGGCTTATGGATGGACTATAACAAGGCCTCTGTGAACAAACTCAGAGTTGCATACAACAATGCTGCTAGACGGCTACATGGTCGGCCACCATGGTACAGTGCAAGTAGGTTAATGGTTGAGAACAACCTCCCATCCTTTGGAGCTATCAGAAGAAAAGCTGTTTGGGGAACTCGTGTTCGCGTGTTGGCTTCTCCTAACCTTCTGGTGCAGGCAGTGACCAGATTTTCACTGTGCAAGGAGTACACCTTCAGTACGTGGCATGCAGTACTGTACGGTGATTGCTTGTAGTTTTTGCTGTGTCATAATTCATTTCCCTCGTCCTTTTGTGTAATCTGTAACTCGGCACTTTTTATACTTAAGCAAAGGTGCTGTGGTCCAAAAAAACGTGGGCCGAATTTTTGAAATAAATAATAATAATAATAATAATAATTTTGTGCGTTTGAGGAATATTTTGTTTATTTATTTACTCGGATGCTGTGGATTGCAGCAATGATGGAGTTTATGTATCTAGTCAATAATGTACTTAACGGAAGGATCCTAAATGTCGTTTCCTTATTTTGTTGACCACTTTACCCTGCTGGAGGCGGGATAGAAGCGTTAACTAGTAGGCAAGAATCTCAATTCAGTGGATGAATGAACACTAGTAACGTTGTGCGTATACGTGATTTAACTTCTGACGTGGAACTCTTTTGTTTAAAGTAACTTTCCATAACAGAATAATACAATACGAAAGAAGAAAAGGCCAGGCCACAAAACCATAAGAAAAAATGAATAAAAAAACGAAAAGCAGCCTCCTTAAAAAGTGGCCAATATGAATAACAGCAAAAACTTCAGGGATGCCTGTGAGGTATAGTGCGATGGGAAAACATCCAAAACACATTTATACTTGAATGTTAATTTGTTCACGGTACTGAAGTAACAGACTTAGTACTGTATTAAACTGTTTTACAATAAATAAATGGAAATTTAAGTATCGGTGTGGCAACTTATCACCACACGTAGTTTGCATAGTAACAAAAAATATCAGAAAGGGTTTCGTCCTGCCCAAACCTATTCCCCACCCAACCATGCCCTTTTTTTTTTACCGTTGGGTGGGAAGAAACAAAAAAAAAATGACTCAAGTCCAGCTGTCATTAGGACAAATCTAATTCTGCGTAAACCTTGAGTAAACTACTTATTTGAACTTTTTTTTTCTATTTGCATCTATAATCGCCCAGACCTTGTCAATATGATAGCTGTGGTAGATGTCTTATTCCTGGGGTTCGTGGTTCAATAGCCACATGAGCATGGTGATGTTCTAATTTATTTTTTTGAACGGCTTAAACATTTCTAGAGTCTTTTTTTCAAGATGCCTTTTGTGAAAAAAATGTTTCCTTTCAAATAATTTTTTTTATTTCAGTAAAATATAAAGGGGAGATCGAAGTTTTCGTAAGATGGGACGATCCGTCAGAAGGTGCCCAATATTTTGTGCTACTAAAGCAACTTTGTACGTAGGAAAGAAATATCCTATACCATAAAGTTACTTCTCCCGCTTATGTTAGAGCCAATGTTTGGCTGAAAATCAGCAACTTCAAAGGACTGTGTCTTTATGAATAAAGTCGTGTCCTTTCAATTTGTTTTGAGTCCTTTGAAGTTTTAAAATTATCCCGTGGTTTTTTTTAATACTCATAAGAACTGGAATAAAATAATATTATTCTTCCACTAACTTATCCCAGAGCATAATAAAAACGTTCGCTATAATAAAAACGCTACTTTTTGTTAGATGCTTGCATGCGGTTACTTCATTTGACACGGTTTAGTACATTATCAAAAAAAAAAAACGTATCTAACAGTTACGTCTTTTGGTAAAAGATTAGTCGAAAGCAAACGGACGTATCTGCTTTAAAATTAATAATTTACAAATTTTAGACACGCTGAAGGTTGTTAGAAATGCATTAGGCACACCTTTTTCTGTTCACAACATTTCAACATCTGGTTTCATTTTAACCGTCTAAAAGAGTGTTTTCAGATTATTGGCCCTATTGAAAACTGATGATTTTGCAGATACGTCCCTCTGGCTTTGGAGGGCAGTATTTGGATGGAGAAGTTGCAGTAGGATGTCCAGGAAGTGGCAATCGTCCATATCATGTAATTCAGATGTTGTCGCCAGTGCAGTCGATGTTGAGGAGTTCATAAGCATTAATGATGATAGTTCAGATTCATGTGGTGATCATGGCAGCAGAGGTTACTCCAAATTTTTCTTGTATGGGAGAAGAATTGATTGCAGCCTTTCCGGTGTTTTTTGTTCTTCGTCCTTTTGAAATAATTAGGCCCTTACTAGACAGAGAAAACGTACCAGTTATTCAGAACTTAGTTTCCGTTGTTGTGTGGATAATGGGGCAGGATGACACAACAAGCGATAAAGATGTGACCCAGGCAGTGGTTTCCATTGTCTTGTCTTGTTCATGAAGTTGTGGTTAGTGAAGACAGATGGTCCTCCAAAGAATGCCACATGGAGGATTGTATGGATGGGAATGCAGTGGAGGGATGCCCAGGATGTGGAAAATGCCTCAGTTCTTATGCATTGACACTGATGATTGCGTCTGTGCCAGAATTGGATCGGGTCACCAGGTCATTCGGGTCAAGTTTTAGGCCGGGTCACAGGGTCTGAGCACCTGACCCGGAATTTCGGGCCAGATCCGGTTACCCGGAATTTCGGATTAGATCTGGCAACTTAATCTGACCTGGTGAGCGGAACTGATCGGGAGACCCAGTGTCCCCTAACTATGCCACAGACTAGAATAAATTGAATTTTTTTCCTGTGTTACTTCCGAACGTGATTACCAGTGTTTCTATGGAAAATATTTTTCCGTTCCTTATTATATATCCACCCAACAATAATAAATATAATAATAATAGTTAACAAAGTTACAATTTTTATCTAAATAGAGCCGGCCTTGAAATTTACTGCTAAATTTGTTTCTTTACACTTAAGGATAATAATATTATTGTTTTACTAGAGGAAGCCCATGCTACGCACAGCTGGTGTTAGATGCACCATTTCCAATATTCTGGATGTTTCACGGAATTAAGTTTCTTCAATCAAATTTTTGCGCACAGTTGATGGAAATAGGCTTAGCAATCCAGCACAACAGTAAGGCTTGACGTTTACACCACAACTTATCCGGTGGGGGGGGGGGAGGCCCCAGACTCGCATTTGATTGATTAAAGTGAACAAGTAGAGCATTTGTTGCAGTTTAAAAAATTCGCGAAATGGGCGTTTCAAAGGCACGTGAATTGCTGAAGATGATTTGCTTACAGGGCTGGGTAAAGGGAGGGGGTTACAGTAGCAAATATTTCTTGGACCTTATTTTCAGTAGTTTCCCTTCCTGCCCTGCACTGAGTTACGCCATGTTGGCCAGGTCACCGGGTCACTGCGTCTGGCCGGTTCAATGGGTCCACCGGGTCACCGCGTCTGGCCGAATCACGGGGCACTGGTGCAGTCCGGATCACTGGGTCCCGGGTCAGCCTACTTCTGGGTCACCTGGTTAAAAAAAAAAGTGATGCGGTCCTACTCTGGTCGGTGCAACAGATGTTGTGGTCTTCGTAAGCATTGATGGCAGTCTTGATCCATTTCGTGAACTTGGTGGCAGAAGTTACTCCAAAGTGTTTCATGACCGGAGGAAGAGTTCAGTGTGGCTCTTGCCGTTTTCATTGTTAATGGCCCATAAGAAGAGCACAAGGTAATTGCAGGACAGAGAAGACGTTCGGGTTCGTTACCAATTGTGTTAATGAACCATGTCAGATAAATGGTGTTGAGGGAGCAAACCGTCTGTGGGTCTTGGCATGAAAGTTAGGACGAGGCCCGTAGGTGTGCCTTTGCATTTGTCTTGAAGAAGCGAAAAACAGAATCGAAGGAAAGGGCTTGGATGTCGCTGCATTATAGATTGGTGGCCAGATGTGATGGGAAGATTGTGTTACGGGCGAGGAGGCTGGCATAACACGTCGTAATGGTCGTAAGGTGCCTTCAGTGGTGTTGATTGTTCATCGGTAAATAAGGAAGTTAGATTCTACATGGGAAGAAGTTCCTCCGAGAATAAGACTGTGTAGACAGTCCAAGCATGGTTTTCATGGGCTAGATTGAAGAGCTGGTAAAGTCTGGCGATGTCCCACGTGGCGAACAGGTTGGTCATCGAGGTTCTGACCGTTGATGGAAACAGCAGTATATCCTCCCTTTCCCTGAAGGTGGTGATGTCAGGTTGGGCAAGGGAAGAGTCTGTGGTCAGGTGCAGCCACCGGGAACTTGACTTCTGTGGAGTCCAATGCCCATGAGGAAACAAGAGGTCAGTCAATGAGTGGCCGGGTGTCTTCCACGGTTTTTAATGAAAATTTCCGGAAACGCCTTGCTTGACGTCGTTCACAGAAAGGAGTCAAAGTGAGCCGGGCAGGATTCGGCGATTGGTTGGGAGGAGAGCATGAAAATAGCCCAATCCAGGGTCTTCGGCGAATGCCTGACCGAGTGCAACATTTGGAAGAAGGACAACTGGGGGGGGGGGGACTCATGCATGAGTTAAAGACGAGCTGTAGGATGGAAATGACGATACATCGAGCGATGATCAAAAAGGGTAGTGGCAGAAAAATGATGTTCAGATTAGTCGGCGGTTGGATTTGCCAGTGGGGACGACATCCTAGGTGTGGAGTTCCCTGGCGTGTCCCATGGTCTGGCCGTGGTGCTTAGGTCAGTCAGCAAACTGGTGAACTCTTAGACCTGGGAGTCACAATGAGTTGAAAGTTGGTGAACGTTCTCCAATAGAAGAGGTGGAGGTTTGTTGTCGACAGGAGAAACTTAACCTGGGAAGGCTGCAGAAGACTGTCGGCAAATATTTAACGACAAGAAGAGGGCGAGGGGTTCAGTAGGCGACAGGTGAAGGAATGTTTCCCAACAACGAGGTAGAGGAAAGTCTTGAAGAGCTTCGGACGATGGGTGGCGTAGGTTGTTGTCTGGAAGGGCTGCAGACGATGGCTGTGGAGACAGCAGATCGATAGCTGCCAGCTACTGTGGTGGGGGAAGACGGAAGACTGTAAGAGCAGTTACTGTTGGTGGTGACAGTCGTTGCCAAAGACAGTCAGCGAAGGACAAGAGTCTCGAAGAGGAGGCAAGTAAGAACCATGTCCCGTGATTTGATTTGATTTATTACACCAAGCCTCAGCCCGCAGCCACGCGCTCGGATACAGAGGATAAAATATACAAGCGGGCATGTACAGACCTTACCATGTCCCGTGTCCCGTGTAACCAACACTTTAAATTCCAACAATCACTTTAAACTAGAAGTGCACGAGGGTCACCATTGCTAGTTGCTTACTTACTTACTTAAGGAGGTTGCAAAGTGGCCGGCAACAATAAAGGGTTTAAAGGGTTTAACGAGCGTTAACCACTCCTGGTCATCTGCCCGAAGCCCTAAGGCCCTATGTCTGCAACAGCCAGATTCCCAGGCGGTCACCCACCCAAGTATCAATCCAGCCCAATGCTGCTTAACTTCTGGGATCTGACGAGAACCGGTGTTTCCAGCACTGCAAGGCCGCAGACAACAATAATACCTCTGTAAACAATGAAACTTAATTTACCAAGCTGTAATAATATACGCCAGCGACAAAGAATTGTTTAAACGATGCTGGGCGGTTAAGTTTTAGTTACGTAAGTTAGCGTGAGCAGATGGTATGTAGACCTCCTTAGGCTCAATAAAAGAAGTAAGTAAGACGATTAAAATTAATGGATTAGTAAAAATCGCATAAATATTCAAAACGTTCAAAAATACACAGACGGGTTCGCTCACTCAATCAGCGTTTATTAGCCAGTAAAAATAATTGATTAAACGATGCCTAAACCACTAGCATATACTGCTGGAAGAAAAATTTAAAGGATTAGTGAAACTCGGATAAATATTCAAAACACGTAAAAGTACAGATGGGTTCGATCATTCAATGAGCATTTATTAGCCAGCCAAAAATAATTGAACATATGAAACAGCCAGTAAAGCTAGCCTGGAAATTCTGATGTATTGTTAGCAACATGGGGATGGGGGTGGGGGGAGGGGTTGTTTTATGAAACAGCCAGAGTAGCTAGCTAGTCTGGAAATTCTGATGCACCATTTGCAACATGGGGATGGGGGGGGGGGGGTTACGAAACAGCCAGCAATCCAATAAATAGGGTATTTTGAGTCATCCCATAGGTTTAACGTGTGGCTGACGGGTGTAACGAGTAGTGTCTGATGGGTCGCTTACCTACTAAACTACCTGTGACATCATCGCACCATTCAGTGATACATGATTTGTTGAGAGTGGGGACCGGAAGTGATAACTAAAAACAATAATTGCGGTAAGAATACGTTATGTACGTCCGATACAACATTTTAATTACTGCATCACCAAAACACGACACGGAGACCGCCATTGTTTTGCTGGAGAGTGCAGAAATTAATGCCAACAGTTGTCACTTTTCGATTTCGACTAGCAACCGATTGAGATAGCTCTGTTGGCTGTGAAAGCTCAAGCGTCCGACGGCCTTAGACGTCCGTGGCCACCTAAGGCCGTCAGACGTTTGAGCTCTCACAGCCAATAGAGCTATCTCAATCGGCTGCGAGTCGAAATCAAAAAGTGACATCTGTCGGCATTAATTTCTGCACGTTCCAGCAAATCAATGGCGGTAAAAGAATATATTGTATCTAACTCTATGATGGCGGTCTCGGTGTCGTGTTTTGGTGATGCAGTAATTAAGTTGTCGTATCGGACGTACGTGATGTATTCTTACCTCAGTTCTTGTGTTTAGGTATCGTGTAAGTGATCCAAAGGTACAACATGCTTGTCAAAATGGATGTAATTGACCTTTAAATAGAGGAGGAGAATACCTTATTGAAAACCTCACCCTTGCTTTTAAACCATTTTTCCTACATTATTTTTTAAGATTTATTTGTGTAATATTGTTCTTTTTTTCCTTGTTTTAAGCAGTTGAGTCCTGAGTTCTTAGATGAAAACCACTCTTCATCTGATGCACTCGCAGTTTCATTTTAAACGGTGAAGATATAGTTATAATTTGAGGATGAAAAGTTAAAAGTTGTAGCTGTAGTTGTAGTTGTGGCTATAGCTATAGTTTGGAGTATAGGGTAGTGACACGACGTAGAATTATGTGTACAACTCTATGGTGGAGCCAGTAACTGGGTTAGCTGCAAGGAGCACAGGAGGGAGAAAGGAAGATTGTCTTATTGAAGCCAATGCTATTAGACTGGATTTCTTAAGCATATAACGCGCGATTTTTGTTGTTGGAGAAAACAACGTTCTTTTAAGCCTAAAAAAGCCGCTCTCAAAGCACTGTCTTGACTAGAAGTGCCGTTGTTTTCCCTTATATTTTAATCTAGTGCCCCTTGTAGTTATGCCCTCTAGATGCTATCTCGTAGGCATTATGACGTCACATGACGCTGCCCTATAGAGCAGTGACACGACGTAGTGTTATTGTATATAACTCTATTTTTATTTTTTTTTTTTATTTATAAAATAATTGCAACGCCCAAAAGACCTACAAATGCTATTTCAAAAAAACAAAATTTCAAGACAAATACAAAAAACAAGCAAAATGATAAAATAATTTCCAACAATTTAACAAATATGGCTGCATGTTTGAGGCTGCCAGTCTTTTCACAACTTTGTAGCAAAGACTATATCACTTATGGAAAAGACAACATCATAGGTCAAGGCATTCCAGTCATGATAGTGCGTGGGAAGAAAGACCCCACTAGCACGTTTTTGTTACACTGGTAGTGCTTGATCTTTCTGGCATGATCATGCCTACCCACAAAATCCGGTGCGGCACAAAACACAGAAGGATCCAGAAGAGTGCAGCCACTGTAAATACGGAAAAAGACTTGTAAGCGGTGTATTTTCCTTCTGTCGACTGAAGATTGCCATTTCAATTTATTGCACATAGCAATGACACAGGCATCTCTTTGATAGGCACCGTACACCATTCTAGCGGCCCTACGCGTCACCCGTTCCACGCAGTCTGACAGATTTGTCGTGTAGGGATCCCATACAGCTCTACAATAATCCAACTTTGGCCTTGTTACCGCATTAAAAACGACCTCTCGAACTTTAGGACTTGCATCTTTCAAGATTCTGTGAAAAAATCTAATTTCACTGTTCACTTTAGCGCAAATGTGTTCAACATGGTTGGTCCAAGACAACTTATTGTTAATTTTAACTCCGAGACAAGCCATATTGTCCACCATCTCCAAAGCAACACCCTTTAGGGAGTTAACAGGATTCGTGGCATTCCTATTATGTGAAATGTGAATTGCTTTAGTCTTCACTGGATTTAAGTTCATTTTCCAAGTATCTCACCATTTGGCTACTCTGTCCAAGTCTTGCTGAAGGACAAAGCTATCCAACTCCACCTTATGATCCGATACATGTGTGTGTCATCAGAGAACAACTTATGCATCGAGACAAGCACATCCATGAAGTCATTAATGTAAAGTAAGAAAAGAATTGAGCCACTTACCGACCCCTGAGGCACACCGGAATTAACAGACACCATGCCCGATTTGCAGCCGTCAACCAGCACAAACTGTCTTGGATTTTTTAAAAAGCTTCTGAACCACTCGATAATTGAAACCGAAATGCCATAAGCCTCCATCTTCTGAAGCAAAAAATCATGCGGGACAGTATCAAAGGCCTTTGCCATATCTAAAGATATATCAAGAGAATATCCATAGTCCAAACCCATAGCAATATCGTGCACCATAGACGTAAGCATAAGCTCACACGAAGAACCTTTTCTAAAGCCGAATTGTTCCTGTGTAATAAGATTCTCTCTGTCTAAACATTTCACCATTTTACTCACAATGATATGCTCAAACATTTTACAACAGATATATGTAAGCGCTACTGGCCTGTAACTTCTCATGTCACTTTTCTTACCATTTTTAAACAATGGCACCACTGCCGACAACAACCAATCATCAGGCACTTCCCCCAGCTCAAGAGACCTGGAGAAAATATACACAAGAAAGTCAGTGCTGACATCAGCTGTGTTCCGCAGGATGGTGGGCCCAATGCCGTCTGGACCAGGAGCTTTGCCCTCTTTAGGAGTACGCACTAAATTTTTAACTCCAGCATGACTAATAAAAATATTATTCATTTTGTTCAAAGTTCTCTGCTTTAGTTGTTGTTCCTCTTTAACAGAAAAGGGTCTAGTAAAAACAGATTTAAAATATGCGTTTAGCAATTCGGATTTACCTAACTGTCACTAATATGGTCACCATCCTGCGAAATCAATGTAGGAACACTGCATACCTTAGGGTTTAAGTTTTTTATGTATGACCAGAAACGTTAAGGGTTTAATGTGATTTCATCAGCGAGCGAATCCGTGAAGTTACACTTTCGGTCACGAATCTGACGTTTGATATCACTTCGTAGAGCTTTAATTTCATCTTTTGAACAGCCTTTCCTGCGTAACCTTCTGCATTTATTTATTAAACGCTTCAAATCTTTGTCCATCCATGGCTTATCTTTCGTTTGGGAGACAAAGCAAGTTGGTGTGAACTCTTCCACAGCTTTTAAAAGATTTACTGTAAAATTGTTCCAATTTTCATTTAATGTATGAGAATTCGCAGTAACAATAAAGTCCACATAACTGGCCCTAAGCTTTTCATTAACTTTGTCCCAGTAAGTCCTGCTATAAATGAACCGCTTTGTCTTTTTCACGACATTATGTTTAGTGAGAAAAGGCAAAACCACTTTTACGATCTTGTGGTCAGAGACACCATCCTCGACCTCACCGGCATTATTAGCAAAAATAATGTCCAAACAGTTTAAACCGCGTGTAGGCTTATCCACCACCTGTTCTAAGCCAAATGCCTCCACAAAACATTGCAGCCCCTCAGGTTTAACTTTACAGGTGTTGTTTTGCCAGTGCTGGTCATGCCACTTTAAATCGGGAAGATTAAAATCTGCTCCGACGACAACTCTTTAGGCATTACTGGGAATAATCCTCCTAGCTTGGACACAAATTTTGTTAACAGTAGCCCCATCACTGGATGTCGGACTATATGCACAGCCAAGCCAGAGAGGATTACTGCCAGCAATAAAAACTTTACACCAGCAGGATTCTAAATCATCACTTGTTGCAATTTCACAACTATTTAGTGTGTTTTAAACTGCGATTAATACACCACCGGCGTGGTTTTGGCGATCTTTCTATAAATATTATAATATGTAGGCAGCCAACTGTCCACATTATCTTCTTTGCTCAACCACGTTTCAATCCCAAGAATCACTTCTGGTTCATAATGTTCAATAAGGTCAGCCACCGCTTCGTCTTTGTTCCTGATGCTCCTGAAGTTCACCAAAATTATTGTCAACTGGCAATTCTTTGTGTTACTCGGATCTATGGTAGATTTTCCTGATTCTGTCTTTGGCGGGTTACAATCATGTTGCCCCGCAACACTAAGCCCTTCTCCCCATTTTTCGTCCTTTCTTGCAGCCGACGTAGTAAGTTTTTAGGTTCAGCACGTTCATCAAGAGTCCTGTCAGGCGAAATTGCCACATGTTTATCGGTTCCCGTCAAACACAAGCCCCTGCATTTAAAGGATTTTGCTAACACAGATTCGTGCTCTTCACTTGACGCAAGCTTAACAAGAAGAGACCTGTTCCCCTTTTTTTCGTAATCAATTTTCCGAATTTTCCCCAGTCGGAAATGCTGGAGCCTTAATGGGTTAGCTGCAAGGGCCACTCCAGAGATAAACAGAAGGGCGTCATACTGAAGCCGATGCTGTGAAGAGTGATTTCTTAGACCCCAAAACGCACGATTTTTGTTGTTGGAGAAAACAACGTTATTTTAAGCCTAAGAAATTCAATCCGTTTTTCCCTCCATTTTTATCTAGTGCACCTTGTAGTTATGCCCTCCAAAACCCATACTGGTGTCAATATGACGGCAAGTGTCACTGCTCTATAGGGCAGTGGCACAACGTAGTATTATTGTGCATAACGCTATGATGGAGTCAGTTACTGGGTTAGCTCAGAGCCACCTACAGTAAAGGCCGGATGATCTGTGCCTCCCATAATGCTGCGCCAAACGGCGAATCAAATAACGACGCGGCAAATTTGCCAAGTGGCGTCATCGGTTGATAGAATTTGGATCCCTCGTCGGTTAGTTTGAAATTTCGCCGTTTGGTGTAGCGATGGCAGCACCTAGCAAACTTGCGCTTCCATCTATGTCAATGTTTAATTTTACTCGCCTAATTTGTCTTGATCTGATTCGGCCTTTACTGCAGGAGGCTCTGTTTAGCTGCAAGGAGCACTGGGAGGGTAAAAAGAAGGTCGTCTTACTGAAGCCAATGCTATTAGACTGGATTTCTTAAGCCTATAATGCGCGATTTTTGTTGTTGGAGAAAACAACGTTATTTTAAGCCTAAGAAATCCGCTCTTAAAGCACTGTCTTGACTAGAAGTGCCGTTTTTTCCCTTACATTTTAATCTACTGCACCTTGTAGGTATGGCCTCCAAATTGTATCTCGTACGTAGCCAAAATGACTTCACATGACGCTGCTAGTAGTGGTGGTGGTATATGTTAAACCACTACCCAGTTTATTCCTTAGCGATCATCCAGCTAAATTGTTGTAAATTAAGTGATAGCTTCTTAGATTATAAACCAAAGTCTCATGGTAGAAACGAAGACAACGACGACCCCCGAAAAGGGAACCCCTACAATGAAAACGGACGAGTGTGTCAATTCTTTGGCTGGTCTAATGCTACAAAATAAAGAGATTGGGACGGTGTAAATTCTCCATGCGGTAGAAATCTTTGCAAATCGTTTGAATAAGATGTCTTGGGTCCAGTAACGAAGAAAACGTCAACACGGAAATGTGGGAACGTGTTCTTCATGGAGAAAAAGTGTCCTCAATAACGTTGATTTGTGCTACTGGTGACTAGTAACTAGTAACTAGTAGGGTAAAGTGCCCAGATTCCACCCAGTGCCCAAATAGCAGCCAGTTTGTTTCTGGCTTAATTGTGGCTACAGTAATTACCAATGGGCCTTTTGGTTTGTGCAGAGTGTAGGCTAGAAACCTACAGCAGCTTTATTAATATATTATCTATGTCAGAAAGCTTCCAAAATTTGTCCACAGATGTCACTATCTCCTAGGGTGCCAATGCTGGGGTTTTCGTAATTACTGAGAAGCGGGATTGTCTGTCTGAGTTGCGTGCATCACGAACAAAATTTTCAATTTTATGCTGGTTAATATTAATAGTAATGGAGAAAAATTGTTTGAACGTGATTAATGTGCTTTTAAGAAGCGAAATCTATGTTTGTATTTCTTGATATTGAGAAATATGTTCGTAATTTCCCTGTTTTCTTGCGATGCATGCATTGCTGTTTGTATCAGCCACTATAGCCCAAATTGCAGCCACCCTTTGACCAAATTGCAGCATAGTGTCCAATTAGCCTAGGGCCTACATCCAATTATCAGGATAGGATTTTGATTAGTTTAGGCATGAATTGTTTGGTTGAAGGCTAACTGAATTAGTCTATATTGTTTACAATTCAATTAAGGCAATAGTGGTATTTCACAAAATGAAAATAAAACCAATCAGGAGTACGGAATGAGGTACATTTTTTCTGTTTAACCCCGGTGTGGCCAGTAGCCAATGGAGCAAAAAATAAGGCTCCGGGCACAAGCAAGCTTTGTGAGGGGGCCCCCCGGATCAAAGTGAGCAGCAACAGCCCAGTGGTCAGTGTCCTAGTCTCCAAACCAAGTGAATGCTGGCTCGAATCCCCTACAATTCGGGGTTAAGGCTGTGTAAGAAAATATTTAATGGCAAGTCAGTGATTGTGTTCCAATTAGTATACAAAGGCTAAATAGATTGTTTAAATTCAATTATGGCAATACTGGCATTCAACCACCAGACCTCCCACGTTCAGCATTCCTTCTGCATGATTGCAATCATTTTCAAATGCTCACACCAGAGGTCGACGTATTCGTACTTGGAAAAAATACAAAATAGATAAAAAGAAAAGGAGATAATATTCAAAGTCAACAAAAATGGGACACTTTTGCTGCCATACGCCTACAAGAAAAAGAAAATAATGTTCTAGCATTGGAATCAACAGAATAAATCGCTGCCTAAATTATTGCTCATAGTGTAGCATCACCTCATCAGTCTGCTGATGTTCAATCTGTCAAGATGCCTCAAGATAACGTTAAGAATGTGAAGTCATCAGCATTTGGTCTTGGATTCCAAAGGTAAGTGTACCTAGTTTTAGTGGGGAGGCTGACTTAATTCTGCCTCACAAATTCTTGATGAAGTTGCAAAACATAATGACTAGTCGTAAAATTCCTGAACACGGTTTTGTTGAGACTTGGGTAATTAATTACTTAACCGGGCAAGCATTAGACTGGTTTAAGCATGAATGTATTCCAGGAACATGGCGGGATTTTGAAACTCAGTTTGAAGACAGATTTGGGTCGATTTCATCACAGGAAGAGTTGCGAGACAAACTTTATTCCAGTAAAATGTTAAAGGACGAAACGCCGGCATCGTTCATTAATGAAATTACGAGGTTAAACTCACAATTGGTCGAACATATAGATTTGGATGAAATAATAAGAATCGTAAGATGGAATTTAGTGCCAAAATTGGCAGCAATGCTGTGTAATAATCGCTACGAGTCTGTCTTCCAGTTGCTTGCTGACGCCGAACTCACGTTGCGCTACATGAATTTAGCATTAAATGAAAAACCGCCAGTTGAAAAACAAATGTTCGAGGGTTCAAAACCAAGTCGGATTGACAAATTGGCTAACATAAGATGTTATAAAAGTCAAAATTACGGGCACTATGCTAGTAAATGCCAATATGCAAGTTACAATTTCGTGCCTCCGACCATGAATATGCCCCCCCCCCCCCCACCCCCCCACAGGCTTATTTATTTCCACCACCAGTGAGACAGCAAAGCCAGGCGTTTGGTTATCAAAACCAGGGAAACGAATCAGCCAATGCAAAGGAGCGGCATTAGGTGAAAGTAAAGCTCCAGTAGTCGTGATTAATTTAATAAGCAAATTAATCCAGGGCCCTGAGCCTGAGTTATTAATAAACGTTAATGATACAGAAATGAAGGCAATTTGGGACAGTGGATCATGTTACACGCTAATTTCCGAAAGTACCTGGAAAAATATTAACACAAAGTTAAAAACTTGTGAATTGAACTTGTGCTCGGCTAATTTTTCAAAAATCGAGATTCATGGCTGGTTTAAGGCAAAAATTAGCTTGCTTGAAGTATCGGTTGAATACCCAGTTATTGTGTGTCAAAATTTGCCATTTGACGTAATATTTGGGTCAGGTATAATGCTTGAGATGGGAATTGTGTTGGATTTTAGTGCACAGCAATGGTGAAGAAATAAAGATAGTTGGGTTAGGCATACATTCTTGACTTGTAGAGAAAATCAGGTTAAACCTTCACTTTGGGCAGATGAGCAATATCCATGAGAAAAAATTATTGCTGAAGCAGATTTAACTAGGGAACAAAAATTTGACATTCATCAACTTTTCTTGAAATACGCAAGAGTTTTTAGAAAGGAGTTGGGACGGTGTTCTTTAGTGGAAATGCGTATAGAAGCAGACCCAAATGTTAAAATTCCTGCACAAAGGGCATACCAAGTGACTCCAGTTAAGCAAACAATTTTAAATGGGATTATTCAAGAAATGTTAGATCAAGGTTTAATAGTACCCACTGAAAGTAAAATGGCTGCTCCAGCATTTGTAAGATTAAAACTGGATGGAACCCATAGAATGATGATAAATTATAAATTTTTGAATTCGATAACAAAGGACGATAATTATAATTTACCCTCGATTGATAACATAATAAATAGCATTGGTAATCCAAAATATATAACATCTTTTGATTTAAAATCAGCTTTCTGGTAAATAGGGTTAGATAAACAGTCAAGTGAACTAGCTGCATTTTGTGTACCTGGAGGGTAATTTGCCCGTTTAACGATGCAGTTTGGCCGTAAGAATAGTGGGAGATGTTTCCAGAGATTAATCGATCCCTTATAAGAACATAAAAATTTGATACAATTTTTGGATATGAAGACGATATTTCGGCCGCAAGTCTTGACTGGGGATGTCATCTTCAAAAGATGAAATTTATACGTTCTAGATTGGATTTTGTAAACCTAACGTTAAATCCAGAGAAAATCCAGTTAAGAAAAAAGGAAACACGAATTCTCGGCTACATTGTGTCGGAGATGGGTGTATAGCCAGATCCAGCAAAAACAAAAGTGATTAAAGAGGCAAACCCTCCTCGTAACGTAAAAGAATTAAGGTCATTCTTAGGTTTAACTGGGTGGTTCCGTAAAATATTTAAAGGGCTACTCCACTATTTGTTGTCCGTTGCTACAGTTGCTTATGCAGGGAGTTAAATGGTGTTGGGACGACAGTTGTCAAAAAGCCTTTGAAACGTTAAAGGAAGCTTTAATAAATCTACCAATTTAGCACACCCAGATTTTGCTTTGTTTTTTGTTTTGTGGGGGGGATGCCTCTGGGTTTGGTTTGGGCGCAGCATTGATGCAAGTACATAGCAAGGGCCCGGTGGTCATTCAATATGCTAGTCGAACTTTGAAGCCACATGACGAAAAATTTAGTGTGAGTGAGAAGGAATGTCTCTCTATAGTTGGGGAGTGAAGGTATTCAAGTATTTTCTCGATGGAGTGAAATTCACCGTAATATCAGACCATCAGGCATTGCAGTGGATTAAAAATGCTAAAGATAGCACTGGGAGACTAGCAAGGTGGATGTTGAGACTACAACAATATGATTTTAAAATCGTATATGCACCTGGAAGTCAAAATGAAATTGCTGACTTCCTGTCACGCATTCCAATTGATGTTGACCTAATTCAGAGTGGTCCGGACGACCAAGCGAAATTTTTCCGTGAGGCACAAGGCAGAGACGAGGTAATAAAAGGGGTTAAGGATTTTATTGAGAATGGCACCAAGTTCTCTGATACCAAAATAGGAACGAAGATCCGTAGGGCTGCTATAAATGCTGTAATAAAGGCCGGGATTGTAGGAAAAACTTTCTCAGACAAAATTGGTAAAGATAGGTTCGTAATTTTGCTCCCTCAAGAGGAACAGCTAGAACAAATTGTGTTGGTTCATAACAATAATGTTACAGGACATTTAGGTGTGTTTAAAACCTTAGCAGTATTGCAGAGAAGCTTCACATGGTATGGGATGCATAAAAAGGATAGGATCGTATATAGTTAAATGTAACATTTGTCAAAAGCATAAAAGGGATTCTCTCGCTCCAAAAGGGTTAATGAGGATAGCTAATAATTTGATAATGCCGGGAGATGTTCTCTCGCTTGACCTTGCCGGCCATATCCCAGAAGCTTTAATAACAACACGCATATGCTAATTGTAGTTGACAATGTTACTAAGTGGCCAGAAATTTTTCCGTTAAGAAATGCAACAGCGCAAAGCGTAGCTAAAAAGCTAGTGGAAGAAGTATTTTCGAGACTAGGTATACCTAAAATCCTGATTAGTGATAACGCACAGACATTCAGTGGGAATTTACTTCGCGAAATGTGTGCCATCCTAAATATTAAACAGCGTTTCTTGTCGTTTTATGAGCCTTGGGGGAATCGTGCGGAACAACAAATTGGGACAATCAAGAGTATGATCGCAAAACGGTTGCAGGGACAACACAAAAGGTGGGACGAAAGCCTTCCACTTATAGCAATGTCGCTCAGGTCTACGAGTTCAAAGGCAACAGGCTTTTCACCTGCATATCTCACAATGGGACGTGAAATAAGAATTCCAACTGATGTGGAGTTAGCATCCACTTTTCCGACGGAATACAGTCCAACATAGTGGGCTATGGTTTTTATCGAAAAATCTAAGAGAAGCAGTTGAGTTGGCACAACGTTCTCAAAATGAACAAGCTGAAAACCACAAAGCCTCTGCTGGCGAAACGAGAATGTATGTTGTGTTTGAAAAAGGAGACCTGGTTTTAAGAAAAGCACATTATTTGAGTAATAAGACACTCAAATTTAATGCGAAATTAGCAAAAAAATGGACAGGGCCTTACGCGGTTGTTGAAGTGTTAAACCCGCTTACGTATAGGTTGTCTCTGGTAGCAACCAGTAAAATATTGAAGGGAACCGACATATTTCACATCTCAAGCGATATCTGACCTAAAATGATGTTCATGTGTAAATGTTATCAATGGTAACTGAATTAAATTATTTTTTCATGGTTATTTGTTTCCCTCTTCTCCCC
>JAHWFP010172996.1:131447-164541 GCA_023313725.1 Lithobius niger
CCCCCCCCCCCCCCCCCGGTTTGATAATTTTATTTTTTTTTGTAACAAGTTAGACGTGTCGTTTCGTTGATGTGGCTTTGTCGACAATAATGTTAACGCTGGGTTCGGCGACTTGTTTGGTCACATAATCCAGTTTTCCTGGTCACCTACTAGGAAATTTTCAATTTCTCCCTCTAAGTTTCATTTTTGTAACGGGTTCTTGTTTTTTCTAAATGTGAAAGTTGTGGCTAATGATTGCTGATACTTGTCGGATTAATCTCTACGTATCTTTGTATGAGAGAGCATTGCTTGCTGCGTAGTAGCGTAAATAAATGAACTTCTGTGATACTCGTCGTTTTTGTGGGCTGAATGGTGGTCTGATTCTAACAGATGCTACGCAAGTAATGTGTAGAGTGATTTCCTCCTTGTGTTTGTGATTAGGTGGCGACGTAAAATAATGTAAAAAAAAAAGAAGTAAGTATAACTCATTCCTCACTTTCACGCATATTATTTTATGTTTATCTTCAGTAATATGACCCAGGGGTATGCGTTGGACAAAGTCTTCCATGTGCGCCTGACGTCTTTCTTTTGTAGTGAAAATGAATGTGTGAAATTTCTAAAATGTGGACTTCAATTTTTTTTTTGGTTTGTCTGAGCCATGTAATGTCTAAGTGAATTTTTTTTGAGCTTTCCTTAATATTCCCCATTATTTTTTTTTTGTTTAAATGTTATAACTTAAATTTTTTTTTGTTTCACCTAGGGTGATGTTTAAGAAAATCAGGTTTTTCTAAAGCTTAAATAATTTCAAATTGTAAGGATACAGTTATACAATATTACATTTTGCCTAAATGGTTATTGAAGTGGAAAGCTTCAAAATTTAGGAAACACAGAAAGGTAACCAGCTTAGCAATTTTGGTTAATCTTAAAAATTTAGATTTGGGGTTAAAATTGATTTTCCGAAGTTAATAAACGGAAAGAATATTCTCAATTTGTATAACTCTGGACTTTAATGAGTGATCTATAGTGGTAAACTAAGGAATTATAAAAACCAATACCTCAGTAAATTTTTTTTTCTCCTTGGATTTCTTTTTTTTACAAGTTTGTAGAGGAGGGAATTAGGATTAGGATTAGCAGGGACGTGCACACGGTGGGGGGGGGGGGGGCCTTGGGGGGGGGCTCTAGCCCCTGCCCTCATGGCAAAGTGCCCCTTTTTTTCTGAAAGAAGTGCCCTTTTCGGAGCGTTGAAGTAAAAGAGCCTAAAAAACTTTCAAAAAAAGGACTTAAAAGTTAAAAAAGGGGCAGAAGTGCGTGGTTAAAGTCCCACAAAATGAAAAATGAGGTTAAAAAGCAAAAAAAAAAAAGGCCCACAGAAAAAATTTGCCCCTGTCCTCTCGAGGTCCTGTGCACGTCCCTGAGGATTAGGATTAGGATTAGGATTTGGTTAGTTGCTTTAAGCCCGTGTCAGACGAGAAGATTTTCACTCATGACAGGACTAAAAATCGGATCGAGAGGGTAAGTTGGCTCGTGTGACATGGGACAGATGACAAAAGTTGGGAGTAATTAAAGAGTCGTCAGGACTCGATGGCCTGGCTAGGCTGCCAGCCCTCGGGTTCTAACTTTTTCTCACGTGACCGATAGAGACCAATGGTGAACACATACCATGCATTCCAGAAAAAGGGGTGAAGTTGGACATAAAGAGAGCCAGTTATATGACGTGTTTGTTGATCCTGAGGGCAGTCGGGAGTGGAGAAAATCTGCCCGTGTGACAGCCAACTCCAAACACGACAAAATGTGGGGGGAAATCACACCAGCTCTTAGGACAATCGTGTCGTGAGTGAAAGTCTTCTCGTCTGACACGGGCTTTAAATGTTGGTTAGCCATTGTCAAACGTGAACTTTTATGGGGTAAAACTTAAGGATTTTTAAATTTAAGAGAACTTTGCTTCCCTTTTCAATATTTTGCGACTTCTGAAAGAATTTTTGGTTCTCTGAGATGTCGTTTCTTGGGTTGCTCTTCGCTTGAGGGTTGTGGAACGGAGTCCACAGTCTTCGCGGGAGGGGGGATTTGTGGGGCGATATCTCGGTGGAGCCTAGGTATGGTTTGAGCGTTTCCCAACTAGAACTGGTGCACTGGGAGGGCGCCTCTTATCTGCCATTTTTGCAATTTAGTTATTTATTTTGTAATTTAAGTTTGAATTATCAGGTTTATTTATGTGAAACGATAATACTGTAGTGAACATCGTTTCTTAGGTTTAAGTGTAGCAATTAGAATTGTATTTGTTATTTTTTAAATATTAGGTATGTAAATTTTAATTCTAAAACGAGGCTGCATGTCTCCTTTAAAAGAGGAAGTAAATATAATAATAAATAATAATAATAATAGGTGTCGGCCAATAAGCTAATAGCTTGTTATTAGGCCCAAGCGGCAGATGTTAAGTGGAAGGTTTTACCACCATCAAAAACAGTTGTTTTTTGCCGCAGGAGGGAGGAAACCGGAGTACCCGGAGGAAACCCTCGTGCAACGGGCGGGAAACAACCGGAGAAAAACCCGTACATATACACTTCCCTTCCCAGGATCGAACCCGTGTCGGTACGAAGTCAGAGATGTATCGAATCTCGGGTCGGTTCGGTTCGATGTCAGAGCCTATCGAATCTGACGCCCCAGTGCTCGCATGTGATCTTTAGCAATGCCATGTGAAGTGCATGTTGGAGTGGACAGCCTGTCATACTTGTAGGCAAGTTCCTGAGTACGGGTGACGTTATCTTCTCCGTTTGTGTTTTGCCGGTGTGCTAGCCGCTTGCCTATCAACGAAGCCTGTCCGTCTGATGGAAAAAACGTCAATACTCAGGTTGTACTTTCAAACTTTAACATTTTGGTTTATTAATGTCTGAACCTTGTTTCCTTCAGTTACCTTATGAATGTTTGACGTCTGTGTAATTTTAAACTCGTATGCCGGCTGCAAGTGAATAATGAACTTATCCGTCTGATGTTTAAAAAGCCAATTTGCATGCGTAATTTGGCGCCCTCAGTCTGTAATTATCTTCGTTGTGATTTTCATTGGAAATCTCGTTAGAGGTGCGTGATGTCAGTTCATTTGATAGATGCATTGGGATTTACTAATGTTTCGGCAATCCCCGGAGTAGTAAATTAACAGTATGCTTTTGAGTTGCATTTTTCATAGTGGACTTTCCCGTCGCTAAGTGAGGGTAAGGCAGGAAAGCCTCTTCCGTATTCTATAAAAGAGCTGCAATTCGGTGAGCAATTGAGCATACGGCCTAACCAAGAAAAGGGTTTCGTGTCAAGATGTTCTGTAACGACGTGACGTCTCACCATCATTATTTCGTATGCAAGTGTTATTTGTGGTTTACTGGTGGATCAAGGAAATATTCCGTTGTGTGTACCAAACCGAATTTAAAGAAAATGAGGATCGTGATTAGTTCAGTATATTTTAAGAAATGTTATACGTAATTATTTACTAGTGTATATTTTTGTACCCATATTTTTATAATTTATTTATAATAAATGTTAACCTTTGATACTTCGAGTTATTCAAAATCATATTATCTCTTAACCAAGTGTATTTACTAACATTCAATTGTGGTTGCATAGTTTAGGGCTTTTAAACTTGGTTGTAGCCTAACGCTCCATTAAAAACGGGGTTCACGCACCTCAAATTTCCATACTTAGCAATCAAACTTTAGTTAGGCCTAAATTGAAAAGCATTGTGCAATTGTTAGGCAACTTCATCGAATGTAGTACATCATTATTGAAACCTCCATGCTAGCCGACTTGAGCCAAGTTTCCATCAGTGAACTTCAGTCGTCTGAGCCAGCCAGCCCCGCACAATTCCCATTCTTCTAGTCCGTTCCTGCTATTTTGGCCCACATTAACCTTAATTTAACCTTACTGCCTTTGTCCCTAATGTCAACGAGGCATACTTTAGTAGCAATAATATACCATTAAGACTATTTATGCCCCAAAATAACTTAACCTGTTTCTACTACAAGTACTCCCAATTGCCAAGTCACCAATTTCGAGGAAGTCAGGCTAGCATTAAACATCTTCAATAACTGAACTGCCAAGACAATTTTAGATTCGTTATCAGATGTTAATGTCTTGTGTTCGAATCTCATCATGTGATCTAAAGCTACTCTTCGAATTCCCTCCCTCCAAATGTATTGGTTAACATTGCTTCTTAAGTTCAATTCGCATCTCCAAATCCTACCCTAAACCACTACAAAGTAAAGATGATGACATAATATCAAAATTAGGGCTGTGAGCTGCAAACAAATGTTATCTGACATGCTCCTTCTACATCTCTAAACAATGCGATAGGCAAGTTCCAGAACCTAAACTACTGATTAAGAAACTCCAGGAGCAATCTACCTATAGTGTAATATGAGACAGTGATGTAGATATAATTCCTATACCCTAGAACTAAAGGAATATTGCACAAAAAAAAGAAGATCGGGAAAATCATTATTTAGTTCTGACTGCAGATGAAGTAGTTGAAACAGTTAAAAGAGGAGAAAACCCATCAAAAAGAAGATAAACAAAAGCAAAGTGAAAAAAAATGAAAAAATGATAAAGGGATGTAGACACAAAAATCTGTAGAAAACACAAACCTAAAAAGCTGTTAAAAGCAGAATTCAATGTAATGTTGACAGAAAGGCAAGCCAAGGCCAAGGCCAAGCCTATTTTAATTTTACTACGAATTACTTTTTGAATTGTTGATTGGGTTTAGCCTACTGTTTATGTCAAAGAAAAAACTATCTATATATATAATTACACAAGATCCGCAATGCAGCCATCTGCAGCAGCAATCTGCAGCGCAGCAGCAAGCAGGACATACAATGCCATCTCCGCCATCTATCGATGGAACAGCAAATTATAAGAATAGCATCCAAGGCCCGCTGAGATAGTAGCTGCGCCCGGAACGCAACGGCCAGCAGCGCGAACATACGATGCCATCTATCGACCGAACGGCAAATTAAATGAGGAAGGGGGAGCGAGACAACACGGAATGAGCGAGCGACGCGAGCGACTCCGCTAGTAGTCAATAATTGTTTAGTAAAGTTGTATCCTAGAACAACTTTCTTTAAAAAAATAAAACTCTTATGTCTATTAGAAAGTTTTTTTTTTGAAATACTGGCTGGCAGTGGCTGTTATTTGGGCATGACTGGCTGCTAATTGGTACATCCCTGGCTGCTAAAAGGTACTAGGCGGCTGCTATTTGGTCACTCTAGCACAAATTGATAAATTTATTATAAATTGATATAAAACAGTTGGTTTAAACTACTATTTTTGGCTGGGAAGTAATTGAGAAAACAACGGACCGAAAACAATTGTTTAATGGGAATTTAAGAAACTTAAAGAATAGGTAAAACTCTATTTCGCTATTTCGTGTAAGTAAAAAATTAACATGGCTGTTATTTGGGCACTTCACCCTGACTAGTCCGCAGGCTCCATTGTTAATATTCTCATAGAGTATAACGACACGTCTACAGCTGATTAGGGAAAGTTGCCAGATCTAAATTTCGGCAGACAGGTAAAGAGTCATACGGGGAAGTGCCTTTTTCTAAAATGGGGGTTGCAGCTAGAAGCACGTGCCCTCAAGTAGCTCGTAAGTGCAAAATTATTGTTGCAACCATTGTTTGTATTGTCATCCAACAGTAGATTATAACATCTTTAAGTGTTACACGCTTATCGTTTCAGTACCTAATTAGCAGAATTCATTATTGTTGCAAGTAGGTGGTTGTTGGTTGTTTGTTGTTTATCTTTAGGTCAGGTTTGGGGCGTATGGCATTTGGCCGGGGCCTCAATAAAATTGTAGTATTGCAGTATTGGTTGTTGCAGTAGGTGGTGGTAGTGTATTTCTCTTTAGGTTTTGGGGCGCATGGCGTCAAGCTGGGGCCTCAATAAAATTACAGTATGGTTCACTAATACACGGAGTATGTTTTATTGAATAGGTGTGGTCGGTTTTTTGTTACAGTACAAGAATCCAAACTAAATTATCTGTCCCACGACTATAAAAGGGACAATTATGTATTCGTGAACACCATGGTAACTAAGTGATTGAATGATTAACGTTAACCGAGGTGGGGCCAAGTGAGGTGGGATGCGCTGATTGAGTAAATGAAGCGAACGAAAATCAGCGTCAAACTTGGCTAACAGGATTAACCTTGGTGGCCTTTCCCTGGTTGAATGATATCACTACTTTGAAAGGCCGACCCTTTTTTGAAACTTGACAGCTTCTCTTATACCAGTTTTGGTTTTGGGTGGATACTGACTACTGACTACTAATTCCGCTCATATAAAATAAAATTATGCGGCAGATACGAATGAAATTTGGTATTCAACACTTGTTTAACTCCAATACGTGCCTTTTAAGATTTGACGTTTGGGGAGACATTAAATAAAAAGATTACAATCATTTGTAATGCTATTTTTCGGTATGTTGGGAAAACGCCATCGGTGATCAAAAAAGCATTACTCGTTATTAGGGTCAAAGGGTTTTAGCGAGCGTTAATCGCACCCGGTCATCTGCCCTTTTAGTGTTAACGAGTAATAATGCAAACGGACTGCCAGAAATAATTAGCAACACAACATTGTTGATAAAATGGAAGTGTTACTTGTTTGTAGTAGGGCGCATGGCTTCGGGCCACTAAGCTCTTAACAAATTTGCAATCCGCGCTACTTATTGTTGATGGTTGAATAGAAATAATGAAATAATAGAAATGGTTGGTGGAGTGCGGGGAAACACCCCTAGACTACCGTGCGAGAGAACTCCTGGCAGTCCTGTGCATGCGGAACTTAAGCAGGGGTGTAGCAGACCCGGTCGGGCAAATCTTAGCGGATTACAGGCAACTTAATGACAGGGCGCGAGACTTGCTTGGTGTGGCTGGGCATGGTGTAACCACCTCGCTTCAGATTTCTGAGCACTGTTTCACTGTTGGCAGGGTGAGTCCTCAGAGTCCATGGTAGTGGTGTCTGGATGTTTTGAAGGTGTTTGAGTCTGTGTACGTCGAATGTGACATTTTTTGTGACGCCTCTTTTATTCCGGCCACACTGAAAGGTGGAATTGGGGTGAGTGTACCGTCTCTGAAACTTTCACTCAAGCGGTGCATGCCTGCGGCGACATCTAGCACGGTTTGTGAAAAAGTGGCCATATCGGTCGCATTGGATGTTGCATTAGACCTGGATCTCCCGTCGTTTTCCATTTGCACCGACTCGCTCTCCAGCATAAGAAATTTGCAGCGCTCTTGGGAACTACTTGAGGTGGACGACCCATTGATCTACTCCATCAGTTGGAAGTTTTGGGTTGCAATGCAACGTAGCACTGTAGCATTTAGGTGGATCCGTGGGCACAGTGGTGTTCACGGGAACGAACAGGCTGATGGCTTGGCGCGTGAAGCGGTCTATCAGGAATCAACAGAGGTTGTGCCAGTCCTTTCACCAAAGGCAAGGCGGTCACTCCTTCGACGCTGGTTTATCAGCAACTGGCAAGAAATGTGGGCGGTATCTTCGACAGGCAGAGGCCTGTTTCGAATTCAACCGACTTGTGATCTTCATCCAGTATTAGACAAACTTAGTTATCAGGACGCGAAGTTGCTCTCCAGATTACGGACCGGACATTCTCTTCTGCGTGCACATCGGCACAGGATCGGATGGGTAGCTGATCCGTCCTGTCTGGTGTGTGGTGTAGACATGACACCAGAGCACTTCATCCTTGTTTGTCCGTCTTTTGCGCATCAGTGTTGCGCGATCCTCACGTGGACACAGGAGTTGCCAACTGTCCACTTGCTGCTGTCTACATCGGCAGGCTCATCCCCCTTGCAAAAGTTGTGTCGGTTAGCCAGATACTGTGTTGCGATGGGAATACGGCTGTAGTGTGTGCTCTCTCCGCCCTCTCCTACGTCGTGTGATGTGGTGGGGTATGGTGGACATGTAGCTGGACAATTTGTGGTGCTGTGTTGTTCTAGATGTGTCTGGTATGTGTCTAGATGGAAATGTGACGTTACTTTGGTGCTTGGTGGTTACGTATTTTGTAATTTAGAATGAGTTTGGGTGCGTGGCTTAGGGCCGAGACCCATAATAAACAAATTGAATTGAATTGAAATAAATCAGAAACGCTTTAATTTATATGATTGAAGTCCTCACTCCAGCAAAACTAAAAAAAAATTAATATCTCCGTTCGTATTCAATATTTTACGGCCAAACTTGGCCAGTATATAGTATATGAATGGGCAGTGGCAAAAATAAGACGCCACACAAAAAATACAAAAGAAGTGATATCTAAAACAAAACCCATAAGGGTGAAAGAACCCGCCAAGTTTCAGCCAATCAAAGTAGTGATATCAGAGCCAAAAAGGCTGCCACCAAGTTACTACATTAGTTGCCAAGCTAATCCCACCGACTATTACCTCGCACGTTAAATCAAAAACTTGACCATTGCTACCGATTGCAGCAATGGTCAGGTTTGTGATTTAACCTTTGATCTAATACTCGGTGGGATTAGCGTGGCAACTAATGTAGTAACTTGATGGCAGCCTTTTTGGCTCTGATTTCACTACTTTGATTGGCTGAAACTTGGCGGGTTCGTTCACACTTGTGGGTTTTGTTTTATGGCAAACATAAAAGATGTCTCTATTTGTACAGAGTACATGTGTCCATTCTTTACACTCTGTACATTGAACCCATCGTTCTCTGGGCCTTGAGTTTGAAAACGATTCCAAACATACAAGGCAGAAAGTTTCGTCGCCAGAGCCAGAATTGTCTTCAGTTGACGGAGCACATAAAGCTCTTTTCTTGGTGCTATGATTCTTTGCGAATTTTAGCGACTTCTTTGCTTCAGAATCAGCTTTTCGTTTGGCTTTTGCAACTTTGGTCGCTTCTCTTTTGGCAGCTTGTGTTTCTAGAGCGCTTTTAACTCTTGAGTGTCAGTCAGGACGGCTGCCACTCGACGTTTACGACCTTAAGATTATCCAGCTTTTAGTCTTGGTCCAGCTTTTGGAAGAGGTCTGATGTCTTGAAGACTAACGTAGCCTACATTTAAAGCTGACGATGTGGAAGGTTCTGGGCTAAGAGGAACAATAGTCGTGTTGTTTAAATGCTAGCCTGACGTTGACGGTTGGGTGTTTAAAGGTAGGCTTAATCGGTTGATCATCTTGTACGGGGTCTGTGGTGGAAAGAGGAATTTGTTCATCTACCTATGAGCTCTTCTCTGTTGTTGAGTGGGCATCATCGGCGCTAGGGTTAACATCCGGACAGGGTCTATCAGTAACGGCAGAAGACATTAATTCATCATTCCTGAAGATATGCCTGTTAAACGGAGAGATCCCAGCAACCTTAAAGCCAGCTTGAATGTTACTGGGTGTTGTAGCCAGAGGAAGTGCATCCTTAACAATTCCTGGGATATTATATATCGTCATAATTTTACCAGGATTATTTCTTAACTAGGCATCATATTTACATATTTCTTCAAAGGTCCATACACGGAACGATCCAGCAGCTGCAGCTTATGTGAGCAGTGGAGTGGAAATGTCAAAATGACAACTCCGCTCTGCTTACAACAGTTAATTCCCTTAATTGACATATGGGAATCATGATTGTCCATCAACACAAGAACTGGTTTTTCTTTGGTGCACCGTGTGTGCTTCAAAAAATGCTTAAGAAATATGTAGAAATCATCTACATTCATCCATCTAGATGGGTTGGCTGAACCTATGCAACCTGTTGGTTCATTGCTACCAAAATGGTCTCGATAATTTTTTCGTGGAAATATGAAAATTGGTGGAATTGTATTACCACTTGCACTTACGGCAACTGCAAAAGTTACTAATGTGCCTCTTTCCGCTGACGTCATAAATCCCACTTGCTTTGCTCCTCTCCAGGCAACGATCCTTTCAGGCTTTTGCACCATGGTAATACAGGTTTCGTCAATGTTGTAGATATCCTGACACTCAAACTTAAATCTATCGAAAACTTCTTGCAAAAGTTCAAAATATTTGGCTATATTTTCACGGTTAAAGCTTGTTGCTCTGCTCAAGCTAGTTGCTTCAGGAGTTCTAATGGATAACCTTCTATTACGCTTCAAAAAACCTGAAAACCAGTCATTTTTTTTCAACCCAGCTCTCGTGCATTTTAATATTATTCTTGGCTACGAATTCATAGGCCAGTGTTCTGACTTCCCTTGTTGATAAGCTATTGTCAGGGCTAAAAACAGATGTACTTTTTACTTGTTATTGCACACTTAGAGCAGATGCAATTGAAAAGAGCTATGAATGGAAACTGGTCGTACTTCGAAACATCCTGGATTTATTCCAATTTGGCATGTTTACAGCAAACTTCCTCCAACTTGGGTCAGCAAGTCCTTCCGTCCTACCACGCATTATTCGGCTGCGACACAACATCGTTCCTAGCTGGTTACTCGAAGAAAACCATGTATAGGGTATTAAGGAACACAGTGAGTTACTCAGTGTTGTCTTGGAGTTAGTGAGTTAACGCAAGACACGTTCTCTGCAATGGAGAAATTTCACTGTAAGGTGTACAATGTGCCAGACCATATGGACACAGTCAGCAAGGCTTGCTTAATGCTGTTCCCCAACACCAATAAGTCTGAAGCACTGCTCCCCCCTCACACCCACCCACACACGATGCTTTGTGATTCCATACAACACGAGCCCATTATCAGAGTATGGTCTGGAAACTTGCAAATTGTGCATAACAACGTCTTCCAAAGCCATCAGACTGAAGATGGAGGAATGATGAGGGATACCATGTTCCTATTCTGATGACGAACTGTGCATTGGGATGATCTCTTGCCATTGTAAAACTGGTTGCAAGATACTGCAGTACACATGTCGCAAGTTTAAACTGTGCACCGCAGTGTATAAGAGCATGGACATCCAGGATGTCATGACATGCAAGAATAGACTAACCTGATTTCCGAACATGTGTAACATAAAAGGTAAAATAAAAATTATTTATTTATATTTATTTATTTATTTAACATAAAAGGTAACTGTAATTTATCTATTTTGTAATTACCTTTATTGTAAACTCATCTGTAAGCACAATTGTATATCCAATGCTGTTTTATTCATCACCATCTCCATCTACACTTGCAGGATAACAGTATTTTAGCCGATGTAGGGTTTGCTTAATCCGAGTTTATACCTTATACTGTATGTGCTACCATGGTCAACATAGTATTGCGTTCGAGGTTGTAACTTTTCACCAAGTATAGATACTTGAGTGCAATTTGACGCATTCTAAAGGTATCAACTAACGTTTCAAATTTGTTTATCTACATAAGGTAAAAATTAAGAGACTGGAACATAGTGCTACACACATGTTTATCGTACTGACTGCAACAATGTGTAATGGTTATTTTCTGCTTTTGACGCCTTTCTGTTGCTTCTACAAACGAATTGATGGGAAATATTTTGTAGAGAATGACATTCGGAATATTTTTGTAATACATCTTCTTAACAAAATATTACATTTTTGTCATTATAGGCATTTTCGGGCATTTTTTGGGTATTTTTCGGGTTTCTTCTGCTTTTGACGCTCTACCGTTGCTTCTACAAACCAATTGATGGGAATTTTTTTGTGGATAATGACATTCTGAACATTTTTTTAATACATCTTCTTAACAGAATATTTATACTTTGGCAATTACAAGTATTTTTGGGCATTTTTCATCATTTTCGGCCAGTTATTGATCAAATATCTTTTCGGGACAGGCAGATTCGGATTCAGCATATCCTAAATAGGTTAAAAATACTTGTTCCCAGCTCTTACCCCAAAATGCCTCAAGAACGTAAAACTAAGGTCTTCTTCAAAAATCTCCACCAGCCTATTATTGTTGCAACCGAGAACCGCTTCGAAAACAAACTTATTCGTCAATCATTGTTGAAACAAAGAGGATAATATCTGGGTTGTAACCCTACATTGTTTAAACTACGTACGTGAGGTTTCAATCACCGATGAACAGTATTGTTGTTATTGACTTACTTTGTCATTGTAACCATGGCAGAAGCATTGTTGCTTGACTCCGATGGGCTCCTTCGACCATCAGAGAAATCAGAAATTGACCCTTTGATGTCTGTTTGTTTCGTAAATGAAAAGACGTACTGTGTGGCCGTTTCCTATTTCTCTCTATATCCTCGATATCAGGAGCCTATATAGGCTCCTGCCGATATATATGTATTCTGTATATGTATAGAGATATATTTCTGTCTATATCCCCGATATATAGTTATTCTCTATATATATATAGAGAGATAATATATTTTTCTCTATTTACCCGACCGATATCAAGAATTTATAGGGTTTTGGAGGAGAATTTGTAACTCTAAAAAGCTCCTATTGAAACACGTTAGATTCGTCCCTATGCGTCCGAGTTTTCAGAGGGCACCACGTGTCCAATCTGGTAATTATTGCTCATTTTTCAGCCCAAATCTAAAGTAAACTAAATTACAACTAAGCTATGCTCAATAATAATTAAATACAAGCTAGTTTCGTTTAGTTTAGTTTAATTTAGGCTAAAAACTGAGTAGAAATTCCCACATAAAACACATGGCACCCTCTATAAACTAAGACTGAACTAATACGAATGTGTCTAAGACGTTTCAGAAGGGGGTCTCAGTTACAAATTCTCTTCCCCAACCCTATAAATTCTTGCTGATATATATATATTTTCTCTATATAGAGAAATATATTTCTCTATATATCCCCTATGATATCTGTCTGTTTCGTAAAAAGAAAGACATACTGTGTGGCCATTTCCTATTTCTATGTCCCCTATATATATGTATATATATTCTACATATATGAAGATATATTTCTCTCTATATCCCCTATGATATCTGTTCATTTCGTAAAAAGAAAGACGTACTGTGTGGCCATTCCCTATTTCTCTCTATATCCCCTACGATATCTGTTCATTTCGTAAAAAGAAAGACATACTGTGTGACCATTTTCTATTTCTCTTTATATCTCCGACATATATTCTCTATATGTAGAGATGTATTTCTCTCTATATTGGTAACTGGTTTCCTGATACCTACCAAGTAAGTTTCCTTTTCTTTTTGGCTGTCTTTGGTCCAGGGGACGCGGTCCAGGTTTGAAAGACTATGGTCCCGGTGAATTTGTTGAAAACTAAGCATTGATCTTGTTAACTACCTAAACCTACGATACCTAACTTAGCCTAACCAAACCTAATCAACTCTAAACTAACCTAAAAATCTTCCTAAAAACTCGCATTTTGTGTTTACCAGGATGCATACTAGCTGTGATCCATAGCTTTGGTCCCGGCAACACGTCCTGTTTGAAACAATTACAAAACAACTGCGTTTCACCGTACGTATATTTTAAAAAGGAAAATGTTGAATTTACTTGAAAATATTTATTTAGTTGCAAGTTTTAATTAGGTTGACATTTGGTAGTTTTCATATCGTAGTTTCTGCATCATTGCATTTTTACAAGAGGACTGACATGTCGGTAGATAATGTTAAGTTGTTCGTGTACTTTTAAACAATGAAATGTTAAGTTGTTTCCATACTATTAAGCAATGAAAGATTAAGTTATTCCCATCTTGTACTCCCCGTTATAGATTTCAAATTAGATTTATTGAGAGTCTACAGGACCTGTGCAGTCATACACTCTACTATAGCTTAATTCCCCGTTATTCTCCCACTTTTAAACTATCCTTTAACCTCGAACGCTGTGTATGACTAGCAGGGCATTTTTTAAGGAATTTCGTGTGGTGCTCCAAACAGTAAAAAAGGGCCTGATCGTGTAACCACAGGGCAGACTAACATCGAGGAAAGTGGGAGGGGGGGGGGGTGTTGCAGTGAAAGTGACAGCCTTGCTCTACGAGAAAAACCAAAGATACGGGACATCACCAGAAGCAACCCGTAAGATGGCTTCACCGCATACATACAGTCAGGTGCAAGAGTGGCCAAATGACTCTTTGACACTTTTACCTCACGCTATCAATAGCAGGTAGAAGTGCCACTCTGGATCAGAATTCGCGCTAATGACTAAGCTGTCGACGTGCCATTAAGTCTCATCCCCCCCTTTGGATCAGAAACCCCATATACACCAAAGCAAGTGGTTGGGACCAGGATGCCAAAATGAGAATCATACAATGGCTGTAAATTCGATAATCATAGCAGCCGCAGAAGAGAACCCAAAAGCAGCATCAGACATCGACCAGGTCTGGATCACAATACCTTTTGCAAATGGGGTGGTGAGAACAGGAGTAAATTGGGCCCTAAATCACAAGTCCTTGGTGTGTCTCAGTTACTTCTTACCATAGCCATCTTACACCTGGGATCCAGTCAGGATTTGGTTCGAGTTTTTTTCTTCTCTGTCCTTGGCACTAACACTTGCGGCCAAGGGAGTTTTTTTTCCTCTGAGCCTAGCAGCCTGGCAGCTGTCAGGAAAACTGAACCTATATGGCGGCAAGTCGATGTGCAAGGTTTTTCTACCACCTTTGTTGACATCAACAGGACGATTATTTTATACCTGGACACTCTTTTAATGTAGGAGAACCTATTTATCCACCAATCAAAAGAGGTACTTCACACCATTTTATCTTTGGGGCCCGTTTGGCACCAATATACACCATTGTAGAAATACAGCCATCTTGGGCCAGCCAACCCATCAAGAAGGATGCCATCTTGGGGATGGAACCAAGACATGTCGCCAAGACTAGCCACAGTAATACAGCCAATGTCATGCCACCACTGTAGGACGCGGTACAGGTGGGCCGTTTTTAGTAGTGTGTGAACCACTATTTCTTTAAATATGGCCAGATGCTCAACTTTTCGGGATGCCTACTTGTGCCTGAGGCCAATCCAAATGTATCAAACACTTTACAAGAAGGAGACGCCGTACCCATTGATTTGCTGGACCTGCAGTATGTAGATCTGGATCAACCGCCACCAGGAGGACCACAATTTACCTGGTGGGGCTCTGGAGAACAGTGTGCCTTTATCTTGACTAGGCAACGAAGGGAGCCATTTTCAAGACGATGATGAGGAGGGAGTCACTTTTCCTAAAAATGATAGTTCGTTCACCAAACTACTACCATTTCGATAAGAAATGGATCATTCTACAGGCAAAAACACCAACTTTGTGTTGAATGCCAATGACCTGGATTAACGACCCCCACCGCATGTCAGCACCAGAGCTTCGCCATCTTTGCTGTCTCAGGTGCTGGGAAACCAGGCAGCCTACCACCAAGCTGTTATTAGGATACAAGGACTTTCTACTTTCGTGTTGGGCACCGACTTTAGGCCTTTTCTGAAGGAACAGAGAAAAGAAAGGAAGCAACAACCATAGCTTTCAGCTGCCAGAACATTCAGATGATTTCGCCATTGAGGAATGGATGGCGTTTTGTCCGCTTATTTTGAAGGCTAGAGAAAGATTACTAATACAGTCAGGAATGATGAAGAGATGTGATGGCCTGGCTCTATGAGAAAAACGAAGGAGACAGGCCATTGCAAGAAATTTTTCATTTAAAATTTGTTTAAAATCTTAATAACTCAGTCATGTTCAAAAAATGGTGAAATTAAATTAAAACTGTAAAAGGAAACTTCAATTTCTATTTTCTGGAAAACCTTACAAAGTCTTTGGTCTTATAAAGTCGTGGTTAGTCATGAACACACTCTAGAATAAACATACTTCTAATCTTGAATCGTATGTTACTCTACTACTTACAAGTTCAATCGATGGACTGATTGAACCCAGGAGTGCATAAATCTACAATGAGAGTATCTATTGTTTAGCTCTTACATATCAATCGATCGTCACAAGGCTGTCTTTGGGCGATGCCGAGGTTTTCACTTCATGGCTTCAGGCAGTGCCTGGTTCGATATCGTCAGTCTCATTTTACCACAGGGATGTTAAGAAGGTTAAGTTCACGACCCGCACGAAAATTGGATTGAAGCCGGAGGCTAAAATAACGATTTCTTCGTTAGTTGACCTTGTTTTGAAGGTCGTTTTAAAATTGCTGGTTTTTACAGAAGCAGTTAGTTGACAGTCACAGTGTGAGCGATATTTTTCAAACGTATCTATTATCTAAAATTTTACATAGCCCAATTTTTAATGGAGGTTGTCTATGAAAGAAATTACGATTACTCATTCGATAATTGGTCACATGGGTTCTTGACCTAGAACAGGAGATCGGACCACTGGCAGTAGCGTGAAAGACACTCCAGCGTCGGACCGTATGGGCAGTTCCGTAATTAAGGGCGGTGCAAAGGGTGCAAGGCACCCGAGCCCAGGAAGCAGGGAGCCCCAAATTTACGACACAGGAGCCCAAACTTATTTTTTTTTTTTTAAGAATTCATTGTAAACAATCTTTCCCCCAAAACCATATCATCACTGGGCGGCCCCATATTTTGCCATTGAACCCCCTCTGGAAAACGTTAATTGCAGCACTGCCTATGCGCCCCTGTTTATGCCACTTCTAGAGAAGCTGGTTGCAATGGGGTACGTTTCTTTCAGTATGCATGCTGCAAGCAATGAGCACAGATAAGGTACCAAGAATGGTTGGTTTTTAATGATCCTTTAGACACATGCAGAGCTTTTTTCAGTAACAGTGAGTATTTTGTACCAACATCGTTAGCTGGCAGTGAAGGATAGCAGATATGCTTGGCCATTGGTCGCATAGTTTGAAACCTCACTAAAAGAAGCTTCAATTGACCTGAATATACCACACAGTGATGTCGCATGAATGAGCATGAATTACCATCGCCATCCTAATGTTCATTGGATAGGGTTGGAGGGGGAGGAGTTACGTTAGGTTGAAGACATTCAGAATTTTAGAAAACAACCCGTGATAAACGAATTGCACATTATATATGCGTCATCAAAATTTTATTTTACGTCGAAATGATAGTATTTTTTTTAGATAATATTTTTGAAAACGAGTTTGAACTTTGCGTAAAGGGGCCACAATGGCTGGAGCTCCACTGCTCCAAGATGTTGACTGGTGCTCCAGTTATGAAGGCTGGTGTTCCACTTGGAGCACCAGTTAGTAAGTTAAAAAAATACCTTGAAGACTAGCCATTTTGGAGCCACAGTGTTAAACAATAAAAACGTAGGTTACTAGACTCCTTAATTATGGGGAAAATGGGGAAACAATCAACAGGACTAACCAGAAAATTACAGGACTTTTAGGTATTGGTACTGGCTATGTAGTCTGTCTGATCATGGCCATAAACCATTCCATTCATGTTGCCCATCGAAGCTTAAGTACAGTGTCGAGCAAATTAGAGTCCAACTTTTAAACATTTTGATGCCTAAACATGAAGGTTTTATGTATGGCTTTGTTTCGTTGTGTTTAGACTTTGAGTAACGTATTCGTGATACTAGTAAAATAGCGTGGAAGTATCAGATACACCCATAGCCGGGCACACATCGCCCACACTTGGCTTCTTTTTTTGGTTAACTTTTCAGTATTCGTCAGTCAAAGATAAGGACGATAAATTCTTTTTTACCGTTTTTGTTAACGATGATGTTTAATCAAGTAACAGTCATACAACACATATACCGTATACGTAAACATACACTTTCCATTCGTCACTGGAGGGATGCTTGTTTGTGTGCCCTACACCAAGTGAAACCGAATGAAAGACACAAAGCATGAAATTAGGAATAAATAGGAAAGTGTAGGTTTATATGTATGTGCGCGTGTTAAATGCTGCCTACGGACGTTTCCTTTGGGCTGTATCAGTACGTCTTAGCAGTATAACTTAAAAGTTTGGCTAGGTCAAAGGTGTGGTGGCCTAAGATTGATTCTGAAATTGAAACCAAAGTCAAATCTGTCAAGAATTTAAGGATACTCAAACTGCAGGGAGTATCTGCTAAAACCTAATGCTAGATTCCATGCTAATTTTTGGGGCCGATGGACAATTACATGTTCTTCATCCTTGTCGATGCACGTAGTAAAATTCCATTCGTGCATAAAATGAAATTCACATCAGCTTAAGTTATTGATACTTTAAATAACCACATTGCCGAATACGGGTTAATGGATTCTTTAGTTACTGACAATGCTCCGCAATTTATGTCCGCTGAATTTCAAGGTTGGGTAAAAACTAACGGGATCCGGCACATGACCGGTCCGGCCCTTGCCCCCTGCGTAAATGGTTTAACAGAAAGTTATGTCCGAAATTTTAAGCGAATTTATAAGGCTGCTTGCTGGGAAGGATCCCCAATTCGGGAAAGCATAAATTCCTATTTATTATGATCACGAATCACTCTAAGCTGTACCACCCAAGCTACACCCGGAAAATTGTATTTCAACCGGGAACTTAAATCTCATCTGGATTTATTATTTCCCGATCCTGCTACTTAGGTTAAAAAGAACCAACAAAAACAGGTTCAAAGCACACACAACAGTGCGTTGAATTCTTATCAAGTGGGGGAAAAAATATGGCATCGGGATTATAGCGTAACAAATTCTAAATTATGGAGTGGTTGCACTGTGATTGAGAAATGCGCACTTACGTTGTTGTAGATGATGATGGTGTCACTAAACTACGCAAACATCGCTAACAGCTTAGGTCCTGTACCATAGAGAATGATGGCGGAAATACACCGCCTACTAACGAGCGCGATCCGGCCGAAAAATTCGCTATTTTCAGCATGAATATTTCCGAGATAATTCGTTACTTCACTCAAATCGCAAGAATCGCATGTCTTTGGATGGCAAATGTCATGAAAAGCCAATTTCTGCTGACGCATTTCCGAGGTGAAAATCTCTGGGCCAATCCAGAAGAGCCCTGCCTGTTGCTAGGCCAGATAAAACACCAATCAAAAGCCGAGGTGGATCACCTGAGAATCTGCGATCCATAACAGCAGGTGGCAGCACCTCTGCAGCAAAATCATCCCACACACGACCAGTAGACGAATCTTGCAACGTCATTAAATAGCCCTTGTCTATCACCTCCAGCGCCCCGCAACGGGAAGTTAGATAGCCTGAAGGGTTAGAGCCTACGATACTTGTAGAGCAGTCTACTGAGCAAACGTTGATGCCAATGCCAAAGCCCACTAAAACAAAACCAAAACATAACAAACGTAAAGCCACTGATACGCTGAATTTGTAACCTAAATAATTGATTAATTTGTGTGGCTACTACTTCTTCGTTCTACGTTTTCTAACTGGTTAATTGCAAGTCCGATGAGGATTTTTTTAAACATGCGAGGCTCGCAACATGTGTTTGTTCAAGTTGACTGTGCGTGGAACAGACCGCGTTTATTTTAACTTGTCCTCCTTAAATGGAAACCATGTCATGTAAATTATTATCCGTGAGAAAAATATATTACTTTGTGCTGTAAAAGTACTATACCTGTCAATTTTAGCATTATTGTCTCAATGATGCTGTTGGATGCTTGAGATTTGAATAGCCACCTCAGTGACCCAACCACTCATGCGCATGCGCAGTCCTCCCTATAAGAGTAGCGGCTACGAGAGCTCGTCATCTATTTGTCTCAAGCTGCTGTCCTGTACGGCCGCTCATTCTGTTGGCTGGTTTCTGCGTGGATTCCCTTCGGCCTTCATTGGATCTGAAGATGCCGTGGCTCCCTTCCCGTGTCCTCCCGGGTCAGTCCCACCATCCGTTTGGCAGTCGGATTTTTCCCTTGCCCTTCGGTTGTTCCATCCCTTTGACCTCCCTTCGTCAGGACTGAAGTCATCGTGGATCCCTTCCCGTGCTTTCCCGGCACCGTTCCACTGGACCGTTTGCCCTTCATTGGAAATGAAAACAACGTGGCTCCCTTCCCGTACAATCCCTGGACCGACCAATCTGCCGAACCGGCAACCTCCTTCGTCCCATTGCCTTTCGGACGTTTTTTGAATAGGCCACCTGCCCTTCGCTGGAATTGAAGTCAACGTGGCTCCCTTCCCATGCAATCCCGGGTCCGAACCACCTTCCAGAACAGCAGCCTCCTTCGTCCCATTGCCTATCGGCCGTTGTTGAACGGGCCTCCTGTCCTTCGTTGGAAGAGAAAACAACATGGCTCCTTTCCCGTGGGATTCCGGGACCGTCCCACCTTGCGAACCGGCAACCTCCTACGCCTCTCGCCTTTCGGTCGTTCTCTGAACGGGCCGTTTGCCCTCTGTTGGAAATGAAAACGACTTAGCTCCCTTCCCGTGGAACCCTGGGTCCGGCCCACCTCCCATTCCGGCTAACTCCCTCGCTTTATTACCCTTCAGCTGCTCCCCGGACAAACTGCCCGCCCTTCGTGAAAACTGAAATCAACGTGGCTCCCTTCCCGTGATTTCCCGGGACCGATCCACCTTCCGTTCTTGCATCCTCCTTCGTTTCACCGCTTTCGGCTGTTCTTCGGTTTGGACACCCGCCTTGGGGGAGAAGAATTCTCTGGGGCCTTCTTTCGGCAGTTCCCGGATCCGATCCACCTTCCGTTCCAGCAACTCCATTCGTTCTTTTTCCTTCGGCTACTACTGGGTCTAAGTGCTCGCCCTTCGTGGGAACCGCCAACAACATGTCGCCTTTCCTGTCTTCCACTTTCCACTTTCCACTTTCCACTTTCCGGACCGACTACCCTGTTGACTCGTCGCCTTTCAGTCAGGACCGCTCGCCCTTAGTTGATATAGAAGACATCGTTGCACCCTTTCCGTGCATCCCGGGGTCAGCTCCACCCTCCGGGACGGCTTTTCACTTCAACTTTTGCCCTTCGTTTGTTTGAAACCGACACGGCACTCTTCTCTCACACCTGGTGCCATCCCGCTGCTGTTTCACCTCACCCTGCCAGTTCCCTTCGGGATGTCTGTCCTTCATCCGGGATTGCCATGATTTCCATCACATGCTCCCAGTACCCAAACACACTAACCGACTGCCGTCACTCATCTGCCCTTCGTTCGAGAGAGTCTTCGCAGCTCCTTCAGCCTAATCTGTTTTCTGTGGTCTACTGACATTTCTCGTTCTTCAATGCAATCTGAACCGGCGTAAATTCCTCCCCAGGTGTTTCCGCCTTCCGAAAGAAGCTCCTTGATTCTCCTTGTCCTTTGGTCGCTACGGTCGTCATCATCCTCCTGCAGCTTCCGGAGTCAACTTGGCTCCGTTCCCAAATTTTCCAGGATCACCCCACCTTCCGAACTGGGTTTCTCCTCCCACCGCATTGCCCAAACCTTCACTGAAGCAGGGTTTTTACTCTACCGTCACCCTCCATTCGGAGGATCGTCATCTCCTGACCTCTAAGTTGCCCTTCGGATATGACGACGCCTTTCATACGAACGACAAGGTTCATGGCATCTCTTCCCAAGACACCTGTCCATGACGCCTCCACACCGACACTTCTTCCTCTCCAGTTTTCAAACATGAGCAACGTCTGCCTTCCACCCAACTCACATGGCCCTTCCCACGGATCATACGCACGGCTCCTAACTGGTGTCGCCATCTCCTAGGCCGAACTCTCGTTCCGTCCCCTTTGCTGTGCTTCGGCGAATTCCAGTTCTGACTCAGGACTCCTAAACCTTCTGGCTTTCCATCGGGTCCCTTCTACCCACCCTCTTCTTCGGAGAACTGGGGCCGACGACACACCTTAGGACTTCTCTACACTCCATCACTGCTCCCACCCTCACGTAAAAAAAAAACACACACACTGGGGACCGTCCACGGACATCTCCCACGTATTTATCATGAATCCCGTTCAACCCCACCTTTCAGCCGCTAGCACCACTCCTTCACAGCAATTCTCTCTCCCTTTGTACGACATTTCCGTCCAACAGCTCCATCATGTATCGTTTCTCGCGCTGCTACTCCCTTTGGTTTCAGCTTCCACCTACACCTTCTGGCTGGTTTCCGGCTTCACGTTCACGTCATACTTTGTTGCAACACTTAATCTACTTAGCACTCCACGTCACCGTGTTGTTCTCTACTTTCACCACTACATTTTCTGTGCATCATGGTCAAGACCAAGAAGGCTAAGAATCTTGAAGACGAGGCCGACATTTATATCGGCAGAGTCCTAACCACCTATGATCCGGGAAGTTGCAATTGTGCTGGTCTTTTGAACCCCTACTGGATTGACCCCGACAAGCAAGTCTGCCAATATCACAGGATTTGTGATTATTATGTGAATCCGTGCCCCATATGTGTCACCATCACACACAAGCAATGGCGCGAAATCGTCTCAAGACAACTTCTATCAACAACACGGAAGCGCCAGGCAACCAATCATAAAGAAACTGTCTGCAAGCTTCAACAAGAATCCCTTTCGTCTTCATCTTCCCCGGCTTCCATGACAGTGGCGGTCCCACTAACTCCTGGGAAAACACATCCTGATTCCAGTGCAAATACATCCCTCTCCCAACAATCCTGGGTGAAGTCGTCAGCAGCAACTGATACACCGAACAGTGTTACCACTGTTCTCTCGACAGCCAATTCAGTCTCACAAACACCAACCCAACATGTTCCCTAGACAGAACCCACCATCATGGAAGAACCCCCTTCTACTCCAGTTGCCGATAACATCCCTCCGGGTGACATTATAACTACACAGGTCTACAAAATTCTGGCAACCCCATTTTCTCCTCGACAAGGAAATTCGGACGACGATTCCCCCACAATCCGGTTGGATTCTACAACTCCTTCGCCTAATGCCGAATCAACATCTCCACAAGTTCAAGTAACAACCCCTGCTCAATCTGACTTATCCCTACTATATGGCCTCGACGATGAAGAAATCGTGGAAGTAAATTACGAGAACATTTTTCTCACTTTAAAACATAAACTATGCTTGAACATTCTAGCTCGTGAACAATTTAAAAAGAACCGAACAAAAGTTAAGCCCTACCTTCTGCATCTACAGGACGTACTTTTTCGTCAACATAACACCATCTCTTCCCTTAAAGACGAAGTAGGTAACTCAAAGCGATTAACGCAGCCCAATTCAAACAAATCACGGACACCATCTCTCGAAAGCCATTCACGACAAACCAATCCCACCACCACCACACACCGGTTTAAACCCGCCAACAACCTTGGCTCCCTGGTTCTTACGCTCACTCGACTGCTCAAAAAAAGTACGGCCTTCTTACAGCCGCCCAAGTCAATTTCTTCTCCCTGCTCTACTGGACAAGCCGTCCGATCCCCGTTTGAAGCCAGCGACGTTCCTGTCACGGCCAATATTAGTTTTCAACTCGGATCCCGCTACAACAATCTCACCAACTCAACGCAACTCTGATGCCCTTCTCCAATTACAATAGTCTCAAATCACAGAACCCTGGAATGCCATTGCAGCAACTTCGTCCTCCCACAGTCTTCAATTTTTTTCCATTTTGGCAGTTCAACAGCGCCGCTCATTCAAGCCCCTTGCACCCTGATATGATCGAGCTCTCCAAAGCTCCAACCTCATCCATTCCATGCATCCCATACCGGTCTAAGGTTCGACATTACTGTGTGGGTCTATGCTCTCAACCTCCTCCCTCAAACCAATAAACATAAACAACAGACGGCCGGAGAAAATATATAAACAACAAAAAAACCTCCACATTTGACCACATCAAAAAAAAAAAAGAAGAGGAGTAAAACTGAAGTCATCATCACGGAACTTCACCACCTCTTGTACATCACTTTAAAGCCATCACCCTTTCACGGATGATGACCTTAAAGTGAAAGGAAGGGAAACCAACAGCAGGCTAACTTCATAAAAAAAATTTTTTTCTTTATATGGAGACGAAGGAAGAACGCAAATTTATCTTCACGAACCAACAAACATGAACCTCTTCAACTAGCCTGAAGTTCTTCATTCCACCCAAACGAACTCAACTAACGATCGTGGAAATTCTCTACCCGTCCATCACGTGCACTTCGAAGACACCCATCGTCATCTCCGAAGACTGAATTCCACAGAAACACCAAGGTAACTACCACCCCCTTTTTTCTCTCTTCCTTACAACATAAGATGTTAATAACAAAAACATCAAGGGAATTGAACCCGTTACCAACGGGCTCCAGCTCTCAAGGGTCTCTCCCAACTTAACTTACTCTGCGAACCACACGGGTGGCAAACCGCCTCAGAACCTCTGGGAACTCGCTCAAAAGGTGCCCACCGCCTAATTTGACGAGGTCGGCCTGTCACTGCCGACAGTCATAGGTATAGTATTTTCACAGCACAAAGAAAGAACATTTTGCCGGCCCCCAGCCAGGCCGGCTAAAATTGATTTCTTTTGCTAAAGTACTATACCTTAGGCCCCTCCCAGCCTCCCCTCTCAAGTCACCTTTTGGCACAATTGAGAGACAAAGAGATGACGAGCCCGCGTAGCTGCCACTCTTATAGGGAGAACCTGAGGTCACTGAGGTCACTGAGGTGGCTATTCAAATCTCAAGCATTCAACAGCATCATTGAGACAATAATGCTAAAATTGACAGGTATAGCACTTTTTTCAGCAAAAGAAACCAATTTTAGCCGGCCTGGCTGGGGACCGGCAAAATGTTCTTTCTCGTTTTATCACTGTTTCTTTTGTTTATTTTCATGTGAAATTCTTCCGCATCGGAAAACAATGTTCTGTGGAGCCACAACAGGAAAAACCTAATCACAACAGCTGCAGCCAGGCAAACATGCAGTGGACGCCAGATGTCAACAGCTGCCGTCGTAGCGTTATAGCTGCGAAATTGGTCGCTAGAAATAAAAGAAAAAATAAAGAAACGGGTTACTCATCAACTTAACTGTGATTGATAGTTCAATTAAAAAGTTATATTAATGCTACATGAGTAAATTTCAAGCTGTAAAATTTTCAGACAGGCTTCATTAAAAAGGTTTACTTTATCGCTTAATCCTGAACATCTTGATTTGTTTTACTCAGCTTTCCAAAATGTTTATTTTTCTCCTGTAAAAACGCAATAGTGATGTAATTTCTTAAAACTAGACAGAGTACTAAAAAAAACATCTTGCCTTCGAAATAATACATACTTTATTTTTCTGCTAGGTTAAGAATTTTTTTTCAGTTTTTTTTCTTTCATTATCTGTATTATGGTGTCGTCAGTGAGACACCAGAATGGTGCTCTTCAAGTTAGGTCCATAATGTTAACCTTCCTAGTTTTTCCTAATATTGTACGTAATGTTGTAATATTTTCATGCCATACAACATGTGACCAAGCAGGTCACATGACCCTGTAACTTGCTATATATACCAAGCATTAACAGAGGTAAAGTGTCTCTCTAGTTGTAGCCTACACAAGTGTCTGTCGTTACTATGCCCTAGTCAACCCACGCAGTGTTCATTAGTGTACGTGTTCATTAGTGTACAGACCAAAGTACACTATAGATAATTAGGCTAATACATTACAGAAAAAAATATCTAGACACACGCTGTGTATCACCGCCAAGTAGACGTTTTATTGTTGTTGGAGCTTAATTGTTAGAGCGTAATTGTTAGAATGTAATTGTTGTCAGATGGCGGCTCACTAGCAGACTGTGTCTTTTAACTGAAACCAACTTATACGTGATTTCAGCATACTAGTGTAAATTACCCATGCGGTTGAAACTTATGCAAATCGTTTGAGTCGGGTGTCTTGAGTCCAGTAACAAAGAAAACCTCAACACGAAAACGTGGGAACGTGTTCTTTATGGAGAAAATGTGCCCTCAATAACGTTGAGTGTTACTAGTAACTATCTAATCACCAGGCTCCCATGTTAATTCTCATAGGGTATAAAGACACCTCTACAGCTCATTAGGGAAAGTTGTCAGATCTAAATTTTGGCAGACAGGTAAAGCGTCATATGGGGAAGTGCCTTTTTCTAAAATGGGGGCTGCAGCTAGAAGCACGAGGCCCTGAAGTGGCTCGTAAGTGCAAAATTATTTGTAACCATTGTTTGTATTGTCATCCAACAGTAGATTATAACATGCTTAAGTGTTACACGCTTATCGTTTCAGTACTTAATTGTCAGAATGCACTGTTTTTGCAAATAAGTGGTTCACTAAGAGACAGAATATTTTTATCTTTTAAAGCAAAGGTTTTGTCTTTTTTTTTACGGTGCACGAATCCAAACTGAATTATCTGCCCCACCACGATAAAAGGGACAATTTTGCTGGAAAGAAGATTAGGAAACAAAAGGCACATCGTCAGCACAGGTGGGAACGTGTTCTTTATGGAGAAAAAGTGTCCTCAATAACGTGACGCGGACATTTTATTATATGTAGACTTACTGTTCTTGCAGTCTAGTGTAAGTGGCGAGTAATTTTAAACAGCTGACGAGTTGATTAGTTTTAGTAATCTTCTTCTGCAAACCAGAATATTATGAACATATGAATATATGAACTGTATGAACATTTATTATTCTGTGAATTTGTAATACGTGTTCATGATTGAATGATTAAATTTAACCTCGGAAGGGCCAAGTGAAGGGGGATGCACTGATTGAGTGAGCGAAGCGAACGAAAATCAGCGTTTGTTAGCCAGTGCGCTCAAAAATCGGGTTAAATAGACTTAAGCATGTGAAACATGCGCATACAATAAGCCAAACCATGTCCATTTGGCTGGTGTAACGGCTAATTGGGCAATGGCAAACGTAAAAATTATGAATTAGAAAATTTATAGGTACTCCAGACAAAAAAGGTAGAGGTGACTATTAGACAGTGGAATTCTTTGTATTCACAGGCCTATGAAAGATGTGATATCCACCCAAAACCAAAACTGGTATAAGAGCAGCCGCCAAGTTTCCAAAAAGGGTCGGCCTTTCAAAGTAGTAATATCAACCAGGGAAACTTTCGAACTATTAGTAGGTGCGATTAACTTGGCTAATAGGATTAACCTTGGCGGCCTTTCCCTGGTTGAATGATATCACTACTTTGAAAGGCCGACCCTTTTTGGAAACTTGGCGGCTGCTCTTACACCACTTTTGGTTTTGGGTGGATCCAGTCTACTTGTAGGTGAAGGTAAACCTAGGTTTGTTGTGTTTCACTGGCATTTAAAAATCAACTCTGCGCAACTACAGTCTATGGTTAAGTGATACACTTGTCCATTAAGCATCTAAACGTTTCACTGTTTTAGCTTTTTTTTCTGAGTAAAATAAAATAAGCACCTTTACTGTTTCACGGACAAGACTGTGTAAGTTGTTGGGTCTACCTTTAAACCTTCTAGTGTACCGTTGAGTCGTAAATAGAGATCACCTTCTCTGTTACGTACCCATGAAAACTTTGCACAACGAGTTGGGTTGCCCATTTCGTCAAATATAGCCAACTGAAGGTATTTTAAAGACGTTTTTCTTGCTAAAAAAAACGACTAGAGTAATATAACGTGTCATTTGTAATTTGCATTACTAAAACACTGTTGTTTTTACAGTGTACATATTAAAATCGTTTGTTTAAATGTAAGGAATTAATTAATGGCTTAATTCGTTTTTATAACAGAAACAATACAACTAATTGATTGAATACATATTTGCATAAATATCATACATTTATTAAATGCATGAACCGAATATTTATTCGGATAGATCAAATTGACTCCAGATAAGTGAATATAATTAGAACTCCCTTTTCAGAGACGACCAAGAGGCGGCAAAATCATTGTAACCCGAACCAGTGTAATGGACTTCCGGTTGGGTTCCGGTTGGGACGGCACTGCCGTGTTGTTTCTGTTCCACCAAAAATTTAACTTTTTTTATGTTAACTTGCCGTCTCAAACTGTTCGTAATGGTATCAATTTCGTGTGAATGACGCCAATTGTTGTTAAACGAACTGTCAAGTGCGAAACTGGCGTGAAGTGGGTCTAAAATTTCTGTAATTGTGTCGCATTTGGACCTGCCATAGCCTTGTTGGTGATTGTTGCCAGTAAGGACTGAAACCCTGAGTAAGTGTGAACCGCACGAAATATCAAATATTTTGTGATTTTTATATCTTTCCCACCCTAGTGATAGTTGCCGCAAAACCCTTCATAAAAGTCCTACTCGTTTGAATGTCGCAATTTCTCGTCAAATGAACTAATTGTGCAAAATATATCGACAGTTTTTCGTTAACATATTTCTACTTGGCCATGATGTACTTATGAGAGAGCGTAGGTCGACGGTAAGAACTAATGTACAAAAATTATACGATTTCAACACCCACAGTCCAAAATGACCAAAAAAATTAACGAATTAGTGTGGAACTTACTTCTTGGCCTGGCTGTACCTGGTGTGAGCGGGAGTAAGGTCCTTCAACTGTGTGGCCCTCAAGACGTGAAGTAAACCGTTACGATACTAACCTACATGTGTAAACTGAACGGCTGTGGGATGTGTATATTGATAGAAACACTGAAACCAAATGTAACAAAATGGCTGCGATTTAGTACAAAATTGTGTCATCAACGTTGAACTAGTTCGTACTATTTAATTATCACTGTGAGCAAACGGTATCGTATAAAGATGGCTGCCGCCCTATGCAAGATATGTACAAAACCAGTGAAAAACGAAGATCCAGATAATTTACAGTGTACAGGATGTTCTGCCTGGTTGCATGCAGGTGCTTCAGCGGTCTTTCACAATAACTCTACGATGTTTATGCTAGTAATGTTGACATTGAATGGTTCTGTGAATTCTGCAATGAGGACATGGGCCATCCTGACCCAAGGTCCCATTTGGTCCTAACCCAATTACAACGAATTAATTGTTCTTTAAGCAAAATAGTAACCGAACAGGAAAATATCTCTAGACTGTTGAAACTCCACACAAGCCAAATCAAAAACCTGTCAGATACGCTCAACTCTCTACCAACGCCGGAAATGTTTTCAGATTTGGGTAGTAGGAGTGGAACCCTTGATCAAATATGTGGGGCTTATTCCGAGGTTAATTTTTCGGACTGTGCAGCCGAAGTTATGGAACGACAGAGACGACAAAATAATGTTGTATTGGTCTAAAAGATGATCCAGCCCCAGATGAGGTAGCTGCCGATGTATACCGCATCTTCAAGTTCTTGGATATGAACTCTCCTGACTCAACCATTACTGGCAAACGTTTGGGAAAGTATTCAGAGAGAAGAAATCGCCCACTTAAAATAACCTTACCAACTCGCGAGTTGGAAAGTATATTTTTAAATTCTAGAAAGAAACTTAAAGAATCAGAAACGTATTCCAAAGTGTTTGTTCGACCAGACTTGACCCATATGCAACAAGAGGAGGATCGATCTCTCTGTCAGGAATTAGCAAAACGGTGACTTGATGGGGAAAATGTTACCATTAAAAAAGGTAAAATTGTGTCCACAAATGAATCAGTTATGGTGGTCATGTCACCATCTGCACTAAACCATTGCAACAACCAAGCCTAAATTCGACAAATCCCCAATTTTGTTGACTGATTCCTCTCAAGCAAACCAAGTTCAATCTGTCCCCTTTTTTGCTACCCACAGGGCAGATCGACCGATCCGTCCGACCCAAACAGCCGATTGTTCCAGCATCGAAGCCGAAACCACAGACCCGACTAAATTCCAGGCAAAAATAATGTACACTAATGCGAACTCCCTTGGTAACAAATACCTTGAAACTTGTGCATATTTATCAACTTACCAACCTGATGTCCACGCAATTACTAAAACCTGGTTTTCCAATAGCTGGCTTGTCCCAGCTTATCCCGGTTACAATTTAATAGCTAGAAATTATAGACGTGACCATTATATTGGTGGCACTGCGATTTTTGTGAAATCGTCTATTCTTGCCTATGAAAGATCTCTTGTTACTGAATTCAAAAGTGCCTCCTGTATACAGGTAAAAATTGGGCAAATTTTTTTTTCGTCTGTGAGGTTTACCGATCGCCGAATTCCTCACCTGAGAACAACAATAAACTAATTTCCCTTCTTAAAAATGAAATTCCAAATAAAAATGTTATCCTACTCGGCGGTTTTAATTACAGGAATGTTGACTGGCAAAGATTGACATCTGATCCTGACGCCACTCCCTTTCTTGAAACTACTATATAGCTTGACTTAGTACAACTAGTGGAAAACTCAACTCGGGGGGACTCCATGCTTGATTTGGTTTTCTTCTCAGAACCCGAACTCTTGATATCTATCGAGCATATCGGGGAAAATTGCTAAAAGTGACCATGATGTATTACAAATTAACACTACACTTGGTAATAAAACTTCTGCTAAAATTCAGGCACGGTACCGCTTCACCGATCAAAATTTTCCCTGTAAAATTAACTTAGACTTACCTACTAAATACACGTGATCGGAGTTCTCATCATAGGTTGGTTCTTTTCTAATTAAATCAACTTATACAACGCAATTACCAACAAACCAAAATCCAAAATGGCTAACCCCATCCACACTAAAACTGCTTAAAAAACGAAACAAACTTTGGACTTTATTTCGCACTACAAAATATATTTAATACAAACAATCACATGAAAGTCTCTCGTACGAAGTTAAACAACAAATTTAAGTTGGATAAATTAAACTTTGAACAAAATTTGGCTTCCTCGTCCAAAGATAGCAGAAAATCATTTTTCCAGTATGTTAAGAACTATAAAAAAAAGCTTGTATTCCCCCACTTCTTGACAATGAAAACAACTTAATTTCCGAAAACAAATCTATGGCAAATTTATTAAGCCAAACCTTCCAAAATTTTGTCGAAATGACAAACAGCCCTCGTGTTTTGCCCCCAATTATTCAAGCTCCGGTGTGCATACCGCCACTCATTTTTACAAAACAAAATGTTACTTCATCTTTTTCACGCCTCGCTGCCAACAAAGCAATCGGGCCAGATGAAATCCCGGCTTCCTTTTTGATTAAATATGAACAGTGTTTAGTTCCCACCCTGGTGTTTAAATTTAACAAATTTTTGCATGAAGGCTTTGTCCCTCTACAATGGAAGCACGCAACCATAACTCCAATCTTCAAAAAATGTTCACGTCGTAGTCCAGAAAATTATTGCCCAATAAGTGTTCCTGCTCAAGTAGGAAAATTTTTTGAAAATATATTCTACCAACACATTTTCGAATTTGTCACACCACAGGGACTACTAAATTTAAATCAGCATGGTTTTCGCCATGGTTTTTCAACCGTTTCCAATTTGTTATCTTTTTATGCCGATGTCTGGACCAATCTGGACTCGTGCACACCTGTGGACATCTTTTATATGGACCTTATCAAAGCCTTTGACCAGGTCCCACATGACCTACTAATCCATAAATTGCAGTTTTTCAGTATCAAAGGGCCCATCCTCTATTGGATAAAAAATTGGATCACAAATCGAACACAAGCTGTGGTTATCAGTGGCCATCACTTAAGTCTTGAATCCGTTAAAAGCGGCACTATACAAAGATCAGTCCTAGGGCCACTTTTATTTTTACTTTACTTCGACGATTTCAGCTCAGCTGTCCAAAATGAAATAAACATATTTGCAGATGATTCCAAGATTAAAACAAAAATATCCACATGCTCAGATCACATACTCTTGCAACAAGATTTAAATTCACTATACGCATGGCCGCAACTTTGGTGCCTTCAAATTATTCATCCTCAAAAGTCACAAATTATGCACTTAGGACATAAAAATCCAGTTAGATTACTATTGAGGGGGACGAACTCCTTGGAACTGCTACCCAAGTCACTGACCTGGGTACAAACCTGGGTACTGACCTAATACAAATTTAAATTTTTCAGATCATATCTCTTCTACAATACACAAGGCAAATTCCCTTTCCATTCTGATAAGCCGTATTATGAAATCCAGAGATGCAGCTATATTTTTTAGGCTATTTCTGACTATTGTTAGACCAACGATTGAGTATGCGGTGGATTTTTGGTGTCCCTTTTTAAAGAAGGATTTTGTAGCAATTGAAAGGGTGCAGCGCCGCTTTACAAAAAAAGTACGTGGTCTGAATCACAAACCATACGAGCAAAGACTGCGTTCCTTAACTACCCACTCCATCTGGTGGCGTTTCCACCGAGGCAGTATTATTACACTTTATTTAAATTTTACGGCAAAACTTTTCTTGCAAGAAAAACTGCACCTTCAACATTACCAAGCAACTCGTGGCCATTCTTACAAACTCGAATACCAGTACCATTCTCATGAATGGGTTTGCCACACTCGTGTCCTACCCCTTTGGAACAGTCTTCCCGAATCAGTGGTCTCGGCAACTTCTGTTAACCAGTTCAAAAATCGTTTCGATAACCATATTATTGACACAAATCCAGATCTTGTTTATTTCTTTCTTTAAGAGGGAGTGCAACCCCTTTGGTTATCGCAATTGTGACTACTAGATGGCGTTAGCGTCTACACCGTATTTCAGTTACGATCTTATTTCCACTTTTTCTCAGTTATTTTCCAACGGAATAGTGTCAATCTTATTTCTAATGAAAGAGAATCGAATTGTCTAGAGAAGTGTGGAGCCAAAATCATCTAAAATATATTTTTGCACTTTGGAGCAATATTTTAAGGTTGGCTAACTGAAAGATAAATAAAATCTGTAAACGTGATTGCCATCCAATATCTAGAGATTAAACCCTTTTCCTCATTAAAAAAGTGTTACTAATTTAAAATTAAACAACAAAATACCATAATATGCAGGTGTTGTTTGAAAAAAACCATACTTACTCTAATCGGATTCGAACGCAGAACGGGTGTTAAATGTGACGAGGCATGTTGACAAAGAAGAGCTGGATAGCAGTTCCAACGCTCGTCAGATCCGTGCGGTCGGAAATCTGATCAAAATGACGTTTCGTATATGTATGGAAAGCTATCGACATAAAACTGTGGCATAATTTATTGATAAATTACGCAGCCGAATACCCAACCCGTTCTTGGATTGCATTAGTTGCCCAAAAGAATGGGAAAACTAGAAAATAATTGTTTATGTTCTTGTAACGTGGATAAAAACAAAACCTTGTTCAAAAATGATTTATAAAGGCAGAAAATGCCGCAAAAAATACTAAGTTAAAAAAAAATGTAACTTTCCGAGGATAGTCTCATGTCCTCAGAAATTTTTGTGTTGTGATTTGTTGGTTTTTTCACGTCACATTATGATTGGGCTGGCGGCAGTTGCTAGTAAGCCCTGCAATTCCAAAATGCAGTTCTGTGTATTTATTACTTATAATGTATTATTTGTTTCCAGTTGGGGAAGTATGTTCTTCCCTCCCCCCCCCCCC
>JAHWFP010172996.1:164941-176677 GCA_023313725.1 Lithobius niger
AGTCGATTTCTGGTATAAAATTGAATTTGTCAAGGGATTTGTTTTCCGTATAACCGGAATGTTTTTAAAATTGTAATGCAATGTGAAGGATATAACCGAACTCAACCATTTTCCGTAAAGAAAACTTACACGGTGGCTATAGTGGATGCTCGAAGGCGTAGCGTGGGCACAGCGGACGCTTCCTTTCCACCAGCGCTGCCGGCAGACCCTTCCCTCCCTCTGGCACCCCTGAAAGTGCACGGGGGATTTGGGGGACAGCCACGCTTCGTGCGAGAACGATAAACGTCCTAAACTCTCCCCATCAGAAGTGCTGGAAACTCACTTCCGGAATACACGAAGCATAAACCTCTGGCAGTATGCAGTCAGAACTGTGGAGGGCGACGCTGTGCGCAGATTTCCTTCTTTGCTTTAGTTTCGTACCACTGCATCTAAATACAGGTTTACCTCACTAATAAAATAGTAAGCTAAAAATAAAGCTATTCCGTGGATTACTTTCTTCCTTTGGATTTTTACCTTTGGATTTTATATCTTCAGAATTTTCTTTATTTGGTTTTATTTTCCTGGATTTCCTTTGCCGTTTAACCACGTAACGGACTGGTTCAGTCTTCGGCACAAAATACTACTTGCGCCAGACAGGACAAAACATGCAAGCATACAAAAAACATGCTCCAACTTTGTGATTGAGCCTCTATGGATTGGATAGCCAGAACTTTTTTTTTTCAAACAAAAAAAAAACACAATTCTATGTAAACGGAAAATAAAACCTGTATTTGATGGGGAGAAATTTCTATCTGATGGGTAAAATTCTACGTGACGGATGCACTTGTTTTCCGATCGGATGGACGTTCGCTCATTTCAATCTGATGGGTTTTCGGTCTGATGCGAGGTCAGCGAATGTTCAGTTTTGTGTGGGTTTGGATTTTCTTTTTACTTTGTTTGGGGGAGGGGGGGGGGGAGTTTTTTTTTGTGTTTTTGCATTGTTTTATCTCACAACCCAAAACAACAAATCCTTAACAAAATTTAAAGAAATTTCAGGTAGACAATAAGGTTTCTGGCAAACCCACTTCAATAGGCCTACTGGCATTGTATTATTGCCAGTAAGCTTTATTGATACTGATACGTCACTTGATACACGAAGAGTTTGCGGTTTGTAGGGCTGGCAGGAAGAGTTGGGGGGGGGGGGGTGCTGCTTTTTTCACTTGAATGTGGGGAAGGGGAAATGGGGGCCTTGGATCGGGGAGCGGGGCATCGAAACGTTGTGGGCCATACTATGTCTTTCCCTTTCACCGAAAGTTTAGCCCCAATTAAAATTCGGCGAAAAGGGAATTGCGTTTCGCCGAAACTCATTTCGCAGAATCAAAATACTCTATAAAAATGTAATATTGCTGAAGTTAAAGAAGCATTCCTAACTGGAAGGACTTTGTAATTAGCTGCAGTTTCTGATGAGCGTGGCACGTAATTTGATTTGAAAATAAATATTTTCCAAAACAGGAGTCGGCGAAACGGGAATTCCCGTTTTGCCGAAAATTAAGACACTGATTAAAATTCGGCAAAACCGCCATCCGGTCACACATTTGATTTCCCCCCCCCCCCCCCTCCCTTCGGAAATATTGAGTTGTCCCTGAAGCCAGGGAGAATGAACTACAGAGCAAAATATCGCAGGAAAAATGAGAAAGGAAATAAAAAAGGCGAAGAAAAAAAGGACAAATAAAATCATATCGTCTAAAAAGGATCGCGAAAGCCACTCACGCAAAAAGAGCCGCGGGAATTGTGTAATTGATATATGGGACTACTACTCTCCCATTTTGTGATTTGTAGAATATCCTGCCTCATACTCACTTTTTCGTTCTAATCCGATTACACTAGACTACCTGTGTTACAAATGCTAGACATATATTTTTTTCGATTTACAATTTGTTGATGTATAATAGTTTGGGTGCAGTATTGGAGCAATGGAGCGCAATCTAAGTCAATATTTGGAAGCACAACAACGTGTAACTGCAATACTAAGGACAGTTTTACGTCGACCGCGTGTGAAACGTCATTTTGCTCAGATTTCCGAACGCACGGATCTGACGAGCGTTGGAACTGCTATCCAGCCCTTCTTTGTCAACATGCCTCGTCACATTTAACATTCGTTCTTCGTTCGAATCCGATTAGAGTAGTTATGATTTTTTTCAAACAACACCTGCATATTATGGTATTTTGTTGTTTAATTTTAAATTAGTAACACTTTTTTAACGAGGAAAAGGATTTAATTCCTAGATATTGGATGGCAATCACGTTTACAGATTTTATTTATCTTTCAATCAGCCAACCTTAAAATATTGCTCCAAAGTGCAAAAATATCTTTTAGATAATTTTGGCTCCACACTTCTCTAGACAAGACGATACTCTTTCATTAGAAACAAGATTGACACTATTCCGTTGAAAAAATAACTGAGAAAAAGTGGAAATAAGATCGTAACTGAAATACGTTGTAGACGCTAACGCCATCTAGTAGTCAGAATTGAGATAACCAAAGGAGTTGCACTCCCTCTTAAACGAGAAAATACACACTTAAAGTTCTTCGGTAACCTTTTTTCGATGGCCTTGGAAATTTTTGTTCCCGTTATTGGGATACTGTTGTAATTAATTACTGGGCAGTCTTTGCAGAGCAATGCTGCATGCATATATATTTACCATTGCCAACTTTGCTTCGTCTGCTACCTCCCACGAATATGACAAACAGGTCCTGCTATTTTTGCATATTATTGATATTGTTGATAGCGGTCTACCGACCATCATGTATAGGCTATATATTTTGTATATTGATAAATTTTATTTTTTTTTCTGCTATGAATTTGAAACTTCTACTTTTATAACAATTTATTATTATCTGTGTGATAAAAAGAAAAAAAATGAACTGCTATACCGATGAAGTTACTCTTTGTGCCCAAAAAAACATGACTACTGTTTCAATCATGCAAGTCTTAAAAAACTTTTATGTGTTTATTTTGGGAAGGCTATTTAGTGATCGTTTGCAGTTTCATGCTTGTTATTATGCCAATGTCATGTAATGCTCCAAGTGAGCGCTTTGACAGTATAAATAAAGTTAATGCACGGCGGTGACGTCACGCCAACACATCTCAATGCTAAAAGTGTAGCCGTTATATACGGTTAATCTGAAAACCCACACACCTTACCGTGGGTTAATTTTGATAACCCACACTTTTTTTTTGATAATCTAACACTTTTTCCGCGCTCCATACAACCACTGCTCTACCACATGACATACTTTGCAAAACTACCGTACACAAAACAAATTCAACCAACATAAAAAAGCACATTTGCAACCTGCGACATTTATCGTACTAACACGAAAAAATAAAAAACCTCGCATAGGCTACTATGCTAGGACCCCACCCGTGCAGTAATGGTCCAATCCTCCAACCTTTCACTCCGACAGTACTAAAACTAGGCTACCGTCACTTGTAAACACACCTAAAAACATACGATACTCAAGCGAACAGCACATTTATAACCTGGCGACATTTTACGTACTAACACGAAAAAAAAAAACCTCGCGTACGATGCTAGCCCCCTCCCCACCCCCACCCACGAATGAATAGTCCAAGCCGAACCCCCGTAACCTTTCGTTCCGACGGTACGAAAACTAGCCTACTGACACCTTCTAAACACACTTAAAAACCTACGAGACCCAAGCGAATAGCGCATTTTATACGCTATATCTTATTTAAACTAATAAAGTAGAAAAAATACGGTTTTACCTTAACCCTTCTGGCGCCAGCCAGAAAAAGAGCTCTTGCTAGCCCAAACCAGCCAGTTTTTCGCAGCGCAAGAAATGATTGCACGTCTTCATTAAAATTCATGTAACTCCATTTAGAAACGTAGTAGAGGCTTCATTTTTTTTTTAAACAGCTCGTAATACTTAGGCCTTCACCCGAATATTCACACACAAAAATTATAAGGCATATTTAGAGTGGGAAAAAATGGCAAATGTATTACAAACAAAAATATTTTAACATAGTACTGGCTTTGAGAGCAATTTTGACCAACTTTATATGCTGAAAGAGAGCTTTTTTTTTGCATAAACGTAATGATCTATCTGTTATCTTTATTCACACAAAAAATGAAGCAAATATGTGTGATACTTTTTTTTTAATTAAATATAATTGTCACGCCTGTCAGTAGTGAAGCATTCCTGTCAGGAGTGGCTGCCCTGCTTGGCAGCTTCCTTCTACTCAACAAAATTTAGGCCTATTTGCAGCGCAAGAAATGATTGCACGTTAGCATTACAATTCATGTAACTCCCTTAAAAAATCGTAGTTGCGGCTTAATTCTTTTTTTAAACAGTTCGTAATACTTAGGCCTTAACCCGAATATTCGCACAAATAAATTATACGGCATATTTTGAGGGGGAAAAATGGCACATTTATTGTAAATCAATAAAACGTAACATAGTAGACTTTAAGAGCAATTTTGACCAACTTTATATGCTGAAAGAGTACTTTTTTATGCATAAACGTAATGATCTATCTGTTATCTTTCTTCACACCAAAAGTTAAGCAAAAATGTGTGAAAATTTTTTTTTAATTAAATAAAATTATCACGTCCGTCAGTAGTGCATTAATCGCTCTCAGGAGAGGCAGCTTCCTTTTCAACAAAGTTTGGGCCTATTTTGTAGAAACGGGCACGTAATCACACAGCCGTAATTATTTACATCCAGTTGGCAAGCTATTATTAATTAAAATCTTATGAGGTAGTTGTTTCTCCTTCATTAGGGCTGGAAAAAAAAAGGCATTTATTTTCAGTTGTTTCAGTGGTCGAGCGACGACGCACTTCTACAAAGCGTACGCTAAGCCTATTCCCGACTCGGACTAGTTACATCGTGTAGTTCTCTGAAATCCATATTGTTAAAGAAAAAAAAAAAACTCCAACGAAGAAAATTCATTTCTCAAATGTTCATATTTCTAATCCAATTCTGAATTCGCAGAAATGGCGGAGTAATGGATGTAAATAGAAGGCAACCGATCAAGCGACGCGAGACAAGCAGGACGGCTGCCGCGGGCCGGGGCTCAATGGTCGGCAGCGGTGGGGCAGAGTTCCGTGGTGAGGAGCGGCGGGCCGGGCTCCCTGGTCGGCAGCGGCCATTCTTATCGCGTCGTGCTCCGATCCAATCGGACGCATCGCATTTGATTCACTTGACGAATTATCGACCATTTTTCAATAAAAAAAAAAGTTATCACAGTTATCTTTACAGTTATATCTCTCAAAGACGTTCATAATTTGCTAATTTACCTCAGTCTAAAGTGGTACACGATGTAAATCAAAATCCGAATCGGGAGAGCCGCTACGCGATGCAATGGCCGCCATCTTTTTTTTTTCGAAATTCACGGGGGCAGCGAACGAACACAACATAGCTCGGGAAAAAATTTAATATTATTGGCTAGAAACTAGTCACGTGGTCAAAATTGGCGGGAAATTGTAGCAGACACATGCCTTTAGTGAATGAATGCTCCAGGAGCGATCAATGCACCACGCGGACTGACGTACAGCTCGATAAAGTGGCTCCCGTAAATTCTACGGGTCCGGCGCGCAACGGTTGGCTTGCCATCCCGTTAAATTCACGGGTCCGGCGCGCAAAGGGTTAAACACAAATGTCGGTGACTGGGACTGGATATAGGGACGTCCTCGCGTACGTGAGACTTTCGCAGACAGGAAGTTTAAACCGGAAGTTTGAGTTCAGGAATTTACGTCATAATTCACAAATAAAATTTTCAAATAAATTTTTTTTTAATCTCAAATAACTAGACATGTTGGCTCGACGTCACACCTTAGCATTAAAACACATATCCGTGAATTAGACCGGGTTATCCCGAAATAATTGCTCGTCTGCTCGAAACGGAACAGTCCAAAGATCTAGGGGTAGCAAAATCAAACTCGCGCTAGCGCGCTCGTGCGATTTCGCAACCCCTCGATCTTTGGACTGTTCCGTTTCTCGCAGACGAGCAATTATTTCGGGATAACCCGGTCTACTTCACGGATATCTATTACTTAAGTTAATTAATTATACCTATTGTTAGAGTTTAAAGGATGGCATTAACAATTGACAATATTTACGACATTTCATAGAACCTAAATTACTTTCTAGAAGTAGATTTAATTACGATAAGATCGTCGTTCATGATCGATCACTTCGTAGAATAACAATAAATCACCCCCACACGGGACAGTTAATTATATCGGCAGGTAAAGCACCGCATACGGGAAAAATTAAGGAACCCGAACACAACAATAGAATCATTGACAAGCGTAGAGGTCCCATTTGGCGAGAAGGGCCAGAGCTGTCAAAGCCAAGCAATACTTAGAATTTCTATAATTAATCAATACAACAATGGATCAGTCGTGGATGATCACGCTAGTGTTGCACGGTATTAAGTTTTTGCAGGACGGTACAGTACGGTTCTGAAAACGGCGGTGTACGGTAATTTAGGAAATAATTTTTCGTATTATCCACTTGAGCACAAAAGAATCAAATATGGCTCTTGGCATTTAATTTTTATACTAATGGCGGGACTTCGCTTTCTTCTTGATTAGACGTTATTATGGCATCGACAACACAAACACGTTTGTTACTGAAGAGCTGTCCCCCCACCACCCCCTTCCGAAATGTGGAAACTTCATCTGCCTAGCAGTGGGATCAGATTTCACTCCCTCGTGAAAATTTCACACCTCCGTATCGGGCCTATTTGTGCGAATTTAGTTTAAAGAATGGCTGCCATCAAAAAGAGAGTAAAGCTGGTTCATGAATGGTCGTCAGCATCATGGCAATACCGCTGCTACGGTAATACCGTGGTGCCAAAAAAAGAACGATACTGATACCGTAATTTTTTTTACCGTCAACACCGTGAGTACCGATTTACCGTGCAACACTAGATCACGCTACAGAATATAAACTGAATTTTGAATGCGTGAAATCATTCGTTCACCAGTTGCTTAACTAGTTCACGCCACCCACATTCCTGAGGTCCTGATCTGAAAGCACGCCTGTGCCGCATGTTATAGTGATTTCACACGGAATAATTCGTCCCGGGGCTGGCCGCGGCCGGACGCGGCCAACCCTCTTTAGCAGATTCTGGAGGGACAGCGGTTTTATTATAAGCGGCTGTAGTCAGCCTCCTTGTTTTGACAACAACCGGTGGCAGGAAATTTTTAGCTACAATGTAGCTTTGTTAGCATTTCGAGCAGCTCAGCACGGCGCGCGTTCGGATTTCAGACGGAATAATTAAAGCGTGCCAAGCAGCACCGTGCTGGCCCGGGCTGGCCGGTTGTTGCGTAGCGGCCGTTGTGGCTCGCTTGCGCGGGGCATGGGACGGGACGGCACGGCACGCAGACATTATTCTGTGTGAAATCCGCGGGCGCGGCATGGCATGGCATAGCACGCAAACATTATTCCATGTGAAATCACTATTAGACGGAGCAGCACCATCGAGCTAGAGCCATGAGCCGATAGCTACGACCGAGCTTCAATAATTGAGCTTAGTATTCAGTTCAATAGCAATAGCTATGATTGTTGAGGTTAACTAGTAATAATACTACTAAATTAGCCCATGATCATCTAATTATTTAAGAGATATAATAATGATTTAGTACCGCTCGACTTAAAATCAGTAATGCCATTCGTTCGAATCGGTGCCGATAATTGTAATCGATACCATAAATCATAACTTCCTGTCACTGATTTAATTGGCCATATTGTGGGGTCAATACTGTCTACACTGAAGTGTCGATTAAAGCCCCAAGTAGTTGATGAATGATTGCTTATTATTTAGCTTTCCCATTTTTGTGCATACTTATTGCTTTTATACAATTGATTGTCCTTTTGCCATCCTGATATAAAATAATGTTTGTTTTGGTCAAAAGTTCACTGGAATAGAACAATACATAAAGCGCAGATTTGTTTGGGACTCCCACATGCCAACATGGTGTGAGAGCCAACCACTTGGCACTTGCTTGTCTTGAATTATTTTTTTTCCCTTTGGATTCACATGTGGCTCTGCTTTTGAGCATGGTTGACGCATGCTAGTCGTCTCCTCGAATTTAGTCAATCCAACCACTCTACGACCTCCAAACTAACTTCTAATCGTTTCATTCCGCAACATGAATCCACCAAGCACCTCACCTTGCAGCGAAAATTTTAATTCGAACAGTGTACGAAATTTTGTGCTTCGTTCTCAACCGGATGGAAACCAACAAACAGGATGATTTGGTCCGCTTAATCGAAACTTACTACGCATCAGATGAAATTTCTGCTGCCAAGAAAACGCTGTTTTCCATTTGTGAAAAGCGTTTTGTAGTCCGACAAGGCCAGGATAAAGAAGTAAGACCAGAGCCCCCTAAGAAAGAAAGGCCGAGTCAGTGCCTGCAAAACCGCGCACAGAAAACATTGCGCAATCCGTCGAAACGGCCGCTAGATGGCAGCTAAGGCATGTGCCGCTTTCTGTGACGAAAGCATGGCCACGACTACTGTCGCCGCGTGCATTCAGGCTGTTTAAAATAAAAATGGTAAATTGTTGTTTGCCTTTCTGTAATTCCACGGCAAGAATATAAACTTGACAGGGTGTGAATTACCATGAATTATCCTCAAACCGCTATTTTACGAACCGATGGCTGGAAAACATTAGCCTAAAAGGTTGGATCAGCCACCTGACTGGTAAATACAAATGAAACTTATCGGCATTTTCGTATTAGTTTAATTTTTCAAGGATGACGTTGTCCTTTGGGACTATTAGAGAACACAGAAGGAAATTAAAATATTAAATGACGTTGTAGTTAATTAATAGGCTATAAAAATATGGCTAATATTCATAATTTGGATTTACGTTGAAATATTCCATACCCCAATTTGATAATCGACGAAAAAAAAATTTGTCAACCATCAATAAACAAAATGAACAGAGTGATTTAAAAAATATCTCAGCCCAAAGTTTAAAAAAAAGTGAAAATAGTGACCGTGTTTCTGGATCCAAAATCCAATTTTCTTTTTTTTTAAAGATCCTTTTTTTTAACTTAGAAATTGGGTGGAAAAAAAAAATTAGGAACCACTTTATCGGATTCAGATTCGCTTTTTGGGACATTGTCGCTATTTTCACAACATCTTTTTTAAACTATCGACTGAAAAAAAAAGTTTGAACACAGAAAAAGTTATTGTTTAAACTATTTTTGAATCACGGAACTGTCAAACGTCACGCTGAGTCCTAATAAGTATCAGACTGTGAGGGAAAAAAAACTAAAATATGCATTTACACTTATTCGTTTCTCTCAGTCTGATGGGACAATATTTATCCGTTATTCTACAAAACTTGAGCAGCAAATGACAACAATCAGATGAAAAAACAGATAAAACTGAAATAGAAAACCAGTAGGAATGGAACTGTCGAAAACAAGTTAAAAAGACATGGCCCTCTCAAAAAAAAAAAACGTTCTTGGGCATTAGACCTACAAAGTGAGTTGGCAATTTATGCCTACTTTTATTTTTAATACTTTTTAATCCAACTTTCAGGTGTGCAATAAAATATTTTTCCGTATCCGCCTATAATTTTTTTTTCAAATGAAATGTAGTTTTGGGTGTATCTGTCTGCTTAATTCTCGTATTATTCTGGGTATTGAAGTAAATTTTGTGCACAAAATTATGAAACTGTCGAATTATTTAAAGTCACTGACATAGCTTGATTTCTAACAATTTAAAGCAGTCATTATAAATCAGTGCAGGACTAATAATGAAGTACGAGTTGTTGTTCAGAGTAATTCTTATTTTTTAAAATTATTACTTTACGTTTTTCTTTGTTCGTATTTAATTTAAGCTTTTACTTAAAATATCAACTTGATTTACGTAGCTATTGTCTGTTTCTAGTCGCTAAAAGTCGAAAAAACTAGCAGCCGCGAATGCTAACTTAGCGCTGAAGTGGCACATGCCAGGAGCGCCCTCCTGCGGCGAACTGTAGCGACTTACTGTGCGCGTTTTCCAGCATTACGGGAGCTACGGTTGACTCGGCCTTCCTTTCTTAGGGGGCTCTGGTAAGACACATTATAGATATTATCCACGCACTGTCAGCAATCCCTGTTTGCAACCGTCCAAGATTTGTGTCCGAGTGATTACGAATTTCCCCGGGACGACTATACTATTGTCTTTGAATTCGGCAATCTCGCTTCCACCATGCAAGAACTGAAAGCCGAAGTTGCAGAAATTCGTTCTACCATAGGAGTTGATTGTGTTTGAATGGATAAGCAATTCCCAGCTCAAATGCATAGCCGAAGTGCGTAGTCTTCGATGGCAAGCGTGACTCACGAATGTACCCAGAATACAAAGCGCGTCTGCTACTTTCGCCTGACCAAGCCGCCATGAGGTATACGCGGTTGATCCGCTCGTGGGCGGTGGAATTTTCTGTGAAATATGCCCTGTACTACATTGTTTATGATGTATCAAACGTAGGTAAGATAAGAGATTGTTATATTGCCAGGCGTTACGTGTCATGGTAAAGTTTGACAGTCGAACGAAACCTTAACCAGAGATACTAGACTTACAGAGATGCGAAACGGGCCGCGATCGAGCGACACGCCTTGTGCGAAGTGCATGCCGGGAAAACGACGGAGCGACCGCCGCGCCCTCGCTCGATAATCCTGGGCAACTAGTTGCTCAAGCTAACAAGCCGCTGGTTTCACATTATAACTTGATCGCGAAGATTAAACTTTGTTGATTTTATTGTTAAAATGATTGATTTGATTTGATTATTAAGCTATAACCATTACTGCTCTGACAATGGTTTAACGAATGAGAAACAGTGGCTCATGTAGACAAGCCATCGCTATGAATTGAATTAAATTGAATTTATTAAGGGCATAGTGGCCCGAAGCCCTGTCTAAACAACTCTTTTTGGGCCCGTTGGTCTCTCAACAAACATAAAACCTCGCGATCAAATCGTAACGTCAAATCAGCTGGTTGTTAAAGGTCACCATAAAGTGATTATTATTATTGTACCATCAACTGCAGCAAGTCAAAAGCGTAACTACAAAAAAAAATAATGACAAGCTGCTTCCTAGAAGGACGCGATGTTGGTACACTGTCCCGTTTGTTGTCGCACTGATGTTTGTTTCGATTGGTTCCCAAGAGTTTTCCGTCAACAATACATGTCTTAATATTTCGTTTGTAACTGATTGTTACTATCAATCGACATTACCCTTACACTGTCTGCCGCTCACCCTTTTTTATTGCTGTCGTGCAAAGAATGAACACGCTCGGCCTTTTCATTGCATCCGAGCATAAATGAACATGCTCCTCCGTTTTCACTGATGCCGTGAAAAGAATGCGCTCCCAATCGCATTAATGTTCTGCATTTCGATTGGTTGTAACAATGACTGCGTTCGCCACTTATGAAAGCGCCCCTCACCTACCAGGGGGGGGGGGGATGAGGTTTAATAGCGCGTCGACAGATAGGTCGCCTATGGTTCAGCGCAAGCGAAATACATAGACGAAATACGTATTGTCAAACTGAAGAGGTTGTCCAAAATGATAAGCATTCTAAATGGGTGAGGCTGTCAATCCCCTCCCAAAAAAATGCCTCCGTGCATGACAAATAAGGAATGAATTTGTTCGGACTTTTCGTCTCCCGACTATTCGTTCCCGAAAGATTTGTTCCGGACTATCGAAAGGACAAATCGGGACTATCGGGGGGT
>JAHWFP010172996.1:186677-208591 GCA_023313725.1 Lithobius niger
GGTTAAACAACCAGGATTCGTATGGTTTTTGGTCAATATTTTTCAAGATCTTTTCCAAGCATTTTCAAGGCTCACCTTCAATTTTTCAAGCCCACATTCAAATAAGTTACCGATGATGGTAACTATTTCAAAATTCGCATTTCAAAGTCAGCATTTCAAAGTTCAGCTAGACCATTTTCTTAAGTCTAGATGTTAATGCGGTTGTAAAATGTGTGAGGTGTAATATTTGTTTTAACTGAACAAACCCAACATACAGCCTATCACAAAAACAAGTAAGCACCGGGTTTGTTCATTAATTCTATAATTGCCACTTAATTATCTTCTACACATTTAACTACTGAAATTTTTTTTTAAATATAGGCCTATACAGGGTGGTCCACAAAAAAACTGACCACCCACAATTTTTGAAGTCCAACTTTTATAGTTAGCACCCCTCAGAACTAGGAGGCCATATCTGCGTTATCAGATTTGATTTATGTCCTCTCCTGGTTCTAAGAGGTGCTAACTAGAAAAGTTGGACTTAGAAAATATTTTGGGTTGTCAGTTTTTTGTGGATCACCCCGTATTTAACAATTACGCAATTTTCTTCCATCACATCCTGAAGCAACAAGGATTTGAAAATGGTGCTATGCCGTAGTTAGTCAAGTAAGCGCATTTTAGCAAATTTCAAGCCAACAACATTTTCAAGGTCATTTCCAGCCTTTCGGTATTTTTTTCCTAGAAATTGATGCTTTTCAAGGCCTTTAATTTTTTTTTTAATTCAAGCACTTTTCCAGATTTCAAGACCACGTACAAACCCAGAACATCACCACATGACCACGATGCACGACATTATTTGGGAAGGCACCCAGACACTCTTGATCTTGAATTCTAAGAGATACCCATTTGAGGGGGTTGGAACTCCTGGCTGGTCAACACCACGTTCGAGAGAAGGCCGAGCCTAATATCCAGGGACCACCCAACCCAGCAACAGTATCTGCTGTGTGGTGAATTTTGCATACATCTGCGTAGTAGAGAGAATGCAAGCCCTACAAATACAGGGAGCTCCGGCCAACTACCAAGCTTGAATAACAAGCAATAAAGAACTAAGCATTGGGAAGAGTGTAGCCTGATGAAGACAGTCGGCTGGGTTTATCATCTGCTGTATAAGACAATTTCAAAAAATTTGCAAGGACATTAAACATAAGCTATTAGTTTTTTGGTTTTGAACTTGAGCAATATTTTCTGGAATTTCAAGATGAATTTTAGTATTCAAAGTAAACACCAAGTGTGTAGCTGTTACTTTGTTTCACTGAACATTTTGTGTGCAGAATGGAATTGAACCTTGACTCCGCAAGTAAAAGATTAACGTTATGCTTCTACCTCAAATGTTGGTCTTCATCCAAGTGTTAATTTAGTCAACTGTGGATATGGATTGTATATGGTAGCACCCCTACCAGCTGTCATCCTGCCACATCGTATCACTTATACGGGGCCATGAGGACTCAGGCTAGGCCAACTCCTTAACAGCTGGGAAAGCTTGTTCCACCAGGACCCATTGCTCAGCCCTGCCCCCCCCCCCCCCCCACATCCCCGGAAGGGATCCAGAGGCCCTGGAGTACATTCCTGGGGAGACCCTACCCTTCCCAATCCGACTCTTCTTGTGATAATACGTAGTATAACAATAAATGAATGAATTATGTAACAGTAATTGTTGAATAACAGTTAGAAACCAGAGTCTGGGTGGAGTGCTGTGCAAATAGGGGAATAAGGAAGGCAAATGTTGGATCGGGTTTTCTTTCCAACATTTTTAAGGCTTTTACGTGAGTGAAGGCCCGTTTTCTGACTCGACTTTTAGTTTCTTCCCCTCTCCCTCCTTCCTACACTTTTCATCCGTGTGTGCAAATGCTTGTCCAGACAACATGAACTTACTCATAAGTGGTCTTTCCATGAACCACACTTTTAAAGGAAGCACTGATGAAACTCCGTCTGGATTAGAGGTCCTAGGAAATGCACACACTTCCCACTGGAAACTCTGATCTGAACTTCGTTAGCATAAGATTCTGAAAAAAAAATCAAGTACGTGCGGCAGTGGAACATAGAGCAACAGCTTCATAATGCATGAAACAAATTGGAAACAATCATTCAGCGATTAGTGTTTACTATATTTACTGTGTGAAACAAATGATGTGATGCAAGTTTTCACTAAATATTTTAGTTTTATTACTTTGTGCAGCATGTGTGTGGATATTATGCAATCTATGGTATCCTAATTAGTACACAACACATAGTAAACCTTATTATGTTATGTGATCATAATTCAGATACAGTATTGTAGTTTTTGCATCTAGGAAAAAAAACCCAGCTAAGTGGATATGGTACTTTTTGGAATTCCTTGTAAGCAGGGACCCATTTAGAAGAACTATATTATTCCCCTTAAATTTACGGTGGTATTGTGTAGTGTGTAAAAGATGTCAAATTCAAATTTGCTGTTCCGACCACCTTTATCAGAAGCCCAAAAACAATTTACAGTTCAAAGGCCACATCAGTCAGCGTTAGTGCTATCATATTCAAATCGGCCTCATCGACTCGTGGACCACTGATCTGCATATGAGAGTTGAGTTAATTCAACTACCATATATAGATCAGTGGTACCCGACTCGCCACGGCAGATTAAATAGACACTGAGTGATGTGGCCTTCGAACTGTAAATGGTTTTTACACTTCTGATGAAGGTGGTGGGAACAGCAGATGTGTATTTGACATCCTTTACACAGCTTATACCATCGAAAATTTAAGAGGAAGTGTAGTTCTTCCAATTGTGACTTTGTGTTCTTTTCCCTGCATACAATGTCGTTCAGATGTCACAGTAATCTGTATTCAAGATTTTTGGTATTCAACTCATCATTCCAAAAGGTACCAATACTCACAAAATCGAAAAAACCTGAAGTACTAAGCCTGCAAAAATAAAAACTTGCCCTTGAAAAATTCTGGATTTCATTATTCATAAATGAAAAGCAACGGCTCTTCCAAAATCCGCAACCTAGTATCCGTTTGACTACCCGTAGGGCCGATCATAGTGAGGAGCATGTGTAGCTTCTGTCCTTAGGGCACTGCTAGAACAAAAAATAACGGTGCTAAAAGGGTCTTCAATTGCCCACTGGTCCTGGCCACATAAAACAAAAAAAGGGCCCTAAGCGTACCTATTTGTCCCACACTAAGGAGTGAGGGAGCCCTCAGAAAATTTGGAGCTGTTGGTCTTATCACACCTTTGAGTGGCCCTGACTAAATCGTGACAAGAACTAAAGAATGAATCCATACACCATTTTAACCAGCTCGAAACAAAATTTTTCAATGAGGGAAATTTCAAGACTATAGCACAGACCACTAGGAAGTTATTTAACAAAAACTAAAAAACAATTACTAAATTACATAAATAACATATTTGCAAAATATTATATTTTTGGGCTGACTATGTACACTCTTCAAACTTTGAGCTTTAAATGTATAAAAAAAATGTGATCAGGTAAATAAAATATACAATAAAATGCCAGGTTGCCTGGTTCGTAAATTCCCATTTTGCCTGTTAACGAAACATTTTTTTTTTCGTGCATAAACCGAATTCAACAGGAATATTCACTTTGTGGCGTTAAACAAAAACACAACTGGCGACTTACAAAACTAGGAACCAGCATACGGTAACTGACAAAAACTGATGATCCAGACATACAGATTAGTGCCTTCGTAATACTGCACACCGCACATCACTACTAATAAACAAACAGATGTCATTCAATCATAATAGTTATCCTAGGCTGTAATCAAATAGATCAATGCTGGCTTGGCAAACGCCTGCTGACAGTCCTGTGATCAGTTGAAGTTTTGATTGTGGGGTATTCTGTACATGTGCAATATTGCTGGACCATGAGGTGTAAGCACACCATGTTAAAATATTCACTCCTTATCCTTGTTATGATTGGCAACATGCAGCAAAGAAGCCGTGGCCCACCATTGATTCACAAAACTACTCCCAAGTAGAATACCAGTGGACAAGGGAAGGAGTTGGAAGTGGAGGGGGTGGCAGGGAATCGGCCCCTTTCTTACTACCCCCGCCACTGAGAACACAGAATTTCGTCATGCTATGCATAATACCATTAAAAACACCGTTATTCATCTTACTGTGAAACACTACAACGATTGAAAAATGTCACACGAGACCCACAAAAACGCACACTTTCACAACGAAGATAGTCCACTAACTGCAAATTTTCAACTACTAACTGTAGTCGTCATCAGGCACCTTAAAGGTAAGTTTGAACTCTGTTTACATTTCGTTTTCGTTTTTCAGTCCAATACACTGTTCGAATTCGAAACTGCCGCTGTCTGCTATATTCAGTCGATTGGTTCATCCTTGCCCACTGTATCACTCAGGCCGTTCTTTACACGCAATCTTCCATTCAACTTCGAGCTTCCCTCGCAAGTCTTTCCCAATCAGGTGTGTAACATTTGAAAACGAAGGGCCTTGCACATTCATAAGCGGGATCTGCCTGTTTTCGTGCATCTTAATCGCAATGGATTCAAGGCATCTTAAATGGTTGTCCCATTTCGAGTTAGATTTAATCAGTGTCACCGATTTACCCCACTCAACATCATGCTGCCTTTCCGTGCAATGGACTGCAATGCCATTATCGACAGCTTCATTTCTAACATTCCCCATATGTTGGCTGAGCCTCGTTCGAATTCCTTTTCTAGTCTCGCCAATGTACACGGCATTGCAGTCCTTGCACGGTACTCTATACACTCCTTCTCTGGTGTTTTGTACTCGTGCTAGTTCTTGTTCATCCCTGGCTTTTTGGGTCACCTTCGGTCGCAACATTTTTCATTCTCATGGTGTTGGCCCTTCCTTTGTATCTTCTTGCCCAGTCCTTCTTCGTTCTTAATAAATGCTCTGAAGCCATTCTTTCTAAGTTCTTGCTGAATTGGGCAACTAACTCCCTCAAGGTAGGTGAGTGTCACTTTTGGTTTTATATGCATAGTTGGATCACTTTTACTTCTCTCTCTCTTCCCTGTCTTTGCTACAGCTTTCGCTTTCTTCATAAGTCCATTGATCATTCCACCTGGGTACCCTAAGCTCAAGAATTTACCTTTGGCCTCCTCAAGATGTGGGTTGGCAAGATGCTCACAGCTCGAGTTTGTGGCCAGCCGAACAAACTCATTGAGGGCAATGGCCTTCAGTTGTACTTTTGGGTGGCCCGAACGGTAGGGGATGCCACTCATGGTAGCCATTGGTTTCTTGAATGGTTCATACGACACTCGGCCTCCCTCCAGTCTGCACACCTTGACATCAAGAAAAGGCAAGGCTCCATCCTTTTCTTCCTCCATGGTGACTTCAATCCCCGGCCTCCAGTTGTTAACCTTCGTTAGTACCTCATTAAGCTTATTCTTCTTCAGCACAGCATAGGTGTCGTCCACGAATCTCTTCCAAATTCTCACGCTAAGCCCCGACTTCAGCACCATTTCATCCAGATGTTGGAGAACCATCTCGGCGATTATTGGCGAGCTAGAGTAGCCCATTGGGGCTCCTCCAACTTGCCAATAGACTCGTCCCTCAAATTGCACATATATCGATGCCAATAGGACTTTCAACAATGCTCTGTCTTTCTCATACTCCTCCCTTGCCACTTTCCACCTCCTCCTCGATAACGCCAGCATTTCCAAAATCATTCGGTGTCCAAGGCTTGGGAATAGTTTGACAATGTCGAAGGAAACCATAGTTTCTTCCTCACCAAGTTTTAGGTCTTTGAGTTCAACAAGCAGGTCACTAGTTTTGCTCAATCTGCTGCTTCCATTCACATACTTCTTTAGCTTCTCAGCAACCACCCAGTCAAGCTTTTGCGCCATTCCGCCCTTAGCTGATGTAATAATGCGAAGGGGGGCTCCCTCTTTATGCGTCTTGACTAGGGCAAAGATGGTGGGTAACCGCTGAGGGGATTTAGGTGCAAGCTCGGCCAGCTCTTCTTTTGTAATATGCCCTTCCTCTTTAAGTCGAACAAGGCTAAATCCGAAATCAATCATGGGCTGATTCCCGTAGTTGACTCCCTTATCGACGTACATGTCAGACTCTTCAAGTTGTTGCCTCACTTTTACATCATGCTCTTCCCTAGAGATCACTACCGTCAAATTCGCTTTATCAGCCTTACATATCAGCCTTACATATTAGTACGATCTCTAAGCGTCCTAATAGCCTTAGCTTGGGCCAAAGTAACATTAGTTAGTGGACTATCTTCGTTGTGAAAGTGTGCGTTTTTGTGAGTCTCGTGTGACATTTTTGAAGCATAATACCATAATCACCGGTAAGATTCACTGTTCAGTGTTCATGAAAAAACGGGAAGGTTTCAGAATGGAGAGGTTGGGAAGGTGGGGAGATACCGTAAATAGCCTATAAACGCCCTGGCATTGCCAACGCCCACCCCCCCAAAAATACACTTAGGTCAGAAATCGTGTAGTAGCCTTATTAACGCCCCCCCCCCCCAATCTTTTTTTTTAGTGAATCGTAAAATTGACAAAGTTTACCGAAATCAACGTTTCATCCCTTTAAATCTTGGTTGTTCTGCAGCAAAATTAAAGAAAATATTCATAAATTTAACGAAATCAACATTTAAGCCAACACGATTCACGGGGGCATTTGTAATTACGGAAAAGTCGGCAATATTAGGCCTACACGATCGATCATTGATGTGCGTTATACGGCTTAAGTATAGCGAAAACGCTATACCTTTTCTCATTTATTCTCAAATTTAGTTTATTAGATCATCCTCCTTCCAATATCTAACCTAATTCAAAGCTAAAATTTCTAACCATCACCAACCTCCAAAACAGACAAGTGATTCCCGACCGGAAAACGCCAAGCAGAGTTGCGTCATAACGGAGGCAATGAACTGGATGTTTCGAGCGCTTCCGGAGTCTGGACGCGTGGAACCTTGGCAGCCACTACATCCAAACCTACACGTCCACTTCCGCCGGAACTTCCGTCTTGGATGACAATATGTAACTGTATGGTGCCAAATGCGTCAACACACACGTTTCTCGATGGTGAATCACGGTGTCTGTTTTGCAGTTTGTGATGGTTAGAAATTAATTTTAGCTTTGAATTAGGTTAGATATTGGAAGGAGGATGATCTAATAAACTAAATTTGAGAATAAATGAGAAAAAGGTATAACGTTTTTGCTAGACTGAAGCCATATTACGCACATCAATGATCGATCGCGTAGGCCTAATATTGCCGACTTTTCCGTGATTACAAATGCTACTGTGTTGGATTAAATGTTGATTTCGTTAAATTTATGAATATTTTTGTTAATTTTGCTGCAGAACAACCAAGATTTAAAGAAATAAAACGTTGATTTTGATAAACTTTAGTCAATTTTACGATTCACTAAAAAAAAAAGATTGTGTTAATGCTAGATTGAACCCAGATCACACATGTGAATAATCAACTTTACCATGATTGATTTAGGTCTAAATGACCACTCCAAAAAATACGTTAAGGTCAGAAATCTTGTTTTGATTTGTTAACGCCCCCTCCACTTTTTTATCGAATTAATTTTAGTCGCCCATGGGCGTTTAATAGAGCAGTGACATTTGCCGCCATATTGGCACCAGTATGGGTTTTGGAGCGCATAACTACAAGGTGCACTACATAAAAATGGAGGGAAAAACAACGGAAGAGCGGATTTCTTAGGCTTAAAATAACGTTTTCTCCAACAACAAGAATCGCGCGTTTTAGGTCTAAGACATCACTCTTCACAGCATCGGCTTCAGTATGACGCCCTTCTGTTTCTTTCTGCAGTGCCCCTTGCAGCTAACTCATTAAGGCTCCAGCATAGAGTAGAGTTATATACAATAATACTACGTCGTCTCACTGCTCTATAGGCGATTTACGGTATTAAAATTTTGTTTTGGAGGTAGAGCAAAAAACAAAATGCAATACTCTGCCAGAGCCGATTTAAAAAAAAATCAGGGTTAAATTCACCAAATTCTCAGTAAATTTAACTGATTTCATTTTAGTTGTCAGGCTTTGGTCCTTAAAGTTAACCTATTTTAAACTATTAACTTGACGAATTTTAACTTATCCTAACAAAAATGTGGATATGGCCTCGTTCACCAACTAGTCCGCTCATACAGCTCTTAGTAGAAACGAAACAGAATAACATTTCTGCCGGAAGCTGGACTTTTGACAAATGACTCTCTGAGGGGCAAGTCTCTTACTGCAGCTGTGCAAGCAGTTTGCTAATCGCACAAGCTGGAAAGTGGTAGGGACCAACAGTACTACCATACCCACATAGCCACACACGTGCCCAGACACATCGAAACTAATTACATTTTGAAAAGAAAAGCTAAGTTATATGATCACGTGCGATTAAAGAAATGTGCCGTCAGCTACACTGGTGCTCCTCTGGAGTGCCACAGGGATCAGTTAGTGGTCCCGTCCTTTTCTTACTCTACGTAAATGATCTAGTTGAGGAAATGTTCTCGAGCTCTGCCTTCTTTGCTGATGATGCAAATATGTACAGAATTATTACCTCTGGGAAAGACTACTGTTACAAACTGATTTGGACAAGGTGGCAGATTGGTGTAAAAACTGGAAAATGATCTGAACATCAACAAAACTAAAGTTTTCTTCATTACAAGAAGCCACGATGTACTGTGACGGACTAGAGTATTGCGTTAAAACATTTCACAGGTTGTTGGCCAACATTCTGTACTGGGAATCAGCATTAACAAGTTCAAATGGAATGATCCCGTCGCCAATGTCTGTGCAAAGGTAACTTCTGACGTGCGATGTATAAATATAGTGTTGGCTGGTACGTCACAAGCCAAGGTTGTGGTTTACAGGCTTTAGAGAGATCCAAGCTTGAATATTATAGTGCTGTGTAGGATTCAGATGCTGACTGCCAAATCAAGGAAATTGAGAATATGCAGCATAGAGCTGCGAGAATGATTGTGAGCAATTTTAACCTTTTATAGCATGGCGTCCCTTTAAACGGACGGCTGCTGGCAGGCAAAAATAAGTCCCAATGCGAGCTTTGTGAGGGGTCCTCGGGGACCCCGAGCAAAGCGAGCAGCAACAGTCCAACGGTCAGCGTCTTCATCTCTAAACCAAGTGAATGTCGATTCAAATCCCGCGACAGACCCAAATGCATCCAGTTTGGCTATGCAACAAAGGGTTAACTGGCATGATGAACTCACTGAATTGGCAACCTTTAAATATTAGAAGACGGGTTCGTAAGCTAGGCCTATTTTTAAGATTTACCATGGCCACACCATTCTAATTCCTGCAGAATACTTGCAGTCACCTGGCTATTTGGGAAGAAGTGATCATAAGAAGAAAAGGAAGCGCTTCCAGTGTATGAATGATTGGCCGCGTCCTTTTTACCAAGAACGTGTAATGGTGCGGCACGTGTGACCATCACACATCCACCACGCACTATCCAGTCAACTCACACAGATCAGTGCTTGATGGTTACAACAGCGTCCTGACAGTGGCACAGGTAGCAGTAGTTGTTGTAAGTAATGGCAGAGAGTGGCGTAGATGACAGGCAGAGCAGCAGAGGCTTGCTGCCCAAAGAATTAAAGAAAACGAACCTTGGAAGTATAATGATACAAACCAAGTTGAATAAGTCATCATTACATTCAATGGTGCCCGACTGGACAAAAGTCAGTTCACTCGAAATGTTTGAAGACAGCCGAATGTAAACAGATCAAATGCAGTTGAAAGAAACGAAATGCCACACCAATTTATTCATGAATTGTTTATAAATTATTACACTTAGAGTTATGACATAACACGACCAAAATCAACCACCAAATCATCATAACCTGAATTGCAGCTGTTGTTGTTTCAAAATCGTTATTAGTATTACCGTAGCGCAAACAAAGCGAATATGGACATGCCAAAATCATGTGAAAAATTGCAACAATTTTTGTCTAGAGCACCGTTAGCCAATTTAGAAAACGATGACGTACATCAGCTGGCCCTAAATAAGTCGAATTGCACAATGAAGGCAAAATGACGTAAAATTTTTGAAAACGCACCTGTAGTTGGAGACCGAAGCACCAGTCCATATCATTAAGGAGTATATAAAGCAATGTGGGGACACACAATGCTAAATGCACTGACGTTGCGTTTAGCTTACTTATCAACAAAACTGTAACGCGACGCAAGTTATGCAAGAAAAGCAAAAATTTAGAAGATAAATTAAGCAAGGCAAATATTGACTTCTACAGCAACCTGAGAACAAATTCGTGACCTACAAAATCGTATACCCTCCTTACAGCAGGTAAACAAGGATTTAAGAGCCCAACTGCAGCTCAACGTTCAGAAACACACCAACGTCTGTAAGAAGTAAAAAGCAGTTTTAATGGAAACGTTGCGACACAGATAACCTGTTCAAATGTCGAGCATCAGGAATTACCCAAGGAAGCACGACGTGAGGAGAAAAAGGAAAACTCCCCACCCATGTTTGCCGTGAGCTTTTGCTATAGTGAGTATTACGTAGAACCTCCAGAACAACACGAGGAAACTCGGTTGTCAATTTGGCTAGAGGAAATGTCGATTTACATCACACTAAAGAAGATCAGAAGAAGCAGCCTAAAGAATTTGATGCTAACCACACTCATTAAAGTTACCTATAAAGGCTGGTTCAAGGCAGAACGCCAGCTGAAGAGGGCTTAGAGAGACATCAAGGCTGGGTTAATGTGAGCCTTTCAGAATCAACTCGGCTATCATTAGAAAATGATCACAGTTTACAGCATGGGTCAGGTAAAATAGACTTCTGCAGCATTTCTAGGCATGATCGTCAGCAACCCCAAAGCAGAATTTTCTGCCACGGTCTGCGACACCAATTGTCAGGGAAAATTGTCTGCAGCTAATCTATTTTTCGTATGGCTACGTGCATATTTATTGTTTTTTACTGAATAACTTTTCAGTGCTTTATCCTATTGATCTGGCTATTCCACCAACGGAAAGGTCTCGTCGAGACGATTAAAATGGTGTATTGGAATGTCCAAATCGGTCAAAAATTGGCGAAACGGCAGACATTTGGTCAAAACGGCACGTTTTGTCTGCGACGGTGCCAGATTATCTGCGACATAGTCGCACGTCGCACCCCTTTCTGCCTTCGGGGTCAGCAAGTTCAAGTGCCTGAAATGAGAGAGCGAAGAAATGATTAAAATCATCATAGAAAGAATGCAGGAACAGCCACGAGCACTGCTACCCAGACCGCTGCCAAAGACAGTGGCTAGATTACTCCAAGAAGTAAACTAGCGACCAAACTGGACAATCGATTTTCAGGAAGATAAAAACGATGACGAGAAGTTCACTCATAACACGACGTGTTAAACCTTACTCAATACATTTCTTTATGCCCCCCTGTCCCCATTCCCCTCTTGGAGCCCTCCACCTCCCCCCCCTGGTTTAGAAGGGGGGGGGGGGAGAAACTTCTGTGACGTTGTTGCTTGCGTGACAGTCACAGATCCACCCACACTATCCAGTTAATGCATATGCTTGGTGGTTACGAGAGCGACAAGAAGGCGGAGCAGGTAGTAGTAGTTGTCACTAAAATGGCAGAGAATTGCATAGACAACAGGCAGTGCAGCAGAGGCATGCTGCCCAAAGAATGTAAGAAAAGGCACTTTGGAAATGAAATCATACAAACACCAAGACGAGTCCGTAATCATTATAAACGATTCGGGAGTTGAATGGGCAATCGAAGGACAGTGTTGGTACATATAATTACGAGGTATTTTGTAAATATTTGTTGTTATCATTTCATTCTCCTGCTTACTGCAGTCATTCAATGTGTAAGTTTTTATTGTTTTTTTTTACTAGGCGTCTGTTTAATGCCCTTTGAGCGCTACGATTAATTTAATAAACAAATAACATCTTTGGTGGCGGCGTTGCCAATCTGCTCGTTTACCATTTGGTCACATGGCAGGTTGGGGTAGGCTTGTCCTTCAGACAGTAGTTTGTCAAAGGCAGGACTAACTGGGCCAAGAAAAACGAAAGATGCTAACATCAAATAGGAAATGTATCGAACGTCCTGTGCAACTAAAATGAAACTTTCCACAAGAACGAAAATTATTATCAGTTCATAAATAGATTCAAAACTAAAAGGACAGCTACATAGACTACTACCTTCCAATAACTCTAAACCTTCCCTCATTCCCTCATCACAAATTACTGAACGAATTTACATCGATCACAATAGGTAGCGTATGTTCATTCTGAAAAGGCGGAAAAACCTTGCCCCTTGGGAACAGACATAAAAAAAGCATGCTCCAAAAGCCGGATACGGCAGTGAGGTACTGTAAAATGCTGGAACTCCGGATCCCGCTGGGTAGCAATCCGCACACACTCTCCCGAAGAGCTGGCTTTGTTCGGTTCCACTAACATTGTATTGACCAGCATACAATCAAACTGTTGATTTAAACACACACTAAACACCCTCAAACTTTACTTCACTGGGTTGACTGCACGGCACTTTTGACGGCGTCGTGTTCGAATCGCAAATCTCTATCGTCAGCCTGTGTGTGAGCTTGTGCCTGACGAAATCGTTCTTCCACGCAAAATCATCACCGCACTCTTTGCATTTAAACCTCTTGTCTGCACTATGTATGAAGGAGTGTTGTTTCAATCTTGAATTGTTGACAAAAGCCATACCGCATTCTTCACACTTAAATGGTTTCTTTCCAGTGTGTAAAATTAAGTGACTTTTCAGGGCCGACTTATCCACGAAGCTCTTGTTGCATATTTCACATGCAAAAGGCCGAACTCCACTATGAACACGTTTGTGCCTTTTAAAGTTTGCTGCCGATATAAAGCCCTTACCACATTCTTCACACTTAAAACGTGGCTCTGTGCCGTGCACAAGTTCGTGTCTCCTTAAATTTGCAGTAGAACGAAAGGGTACCCCACACGTGTCGCATATAAATGGCTTTTCGCCACGATGAATTAGAATGTGACCGAGCAGCTGAGAAGGATGCAGAAAAGCCCTGCCACACTCCAGGCATTTATGTTGCTTTTCGCCGCTATGTGCATGTGCGTGCTTTCGCAGTCCTGCTCGGTCTGCATAGCCCCTACCACACAGTTCGCATTTAAACGGTCGCTCACCACGATGTGTACGCATGTGACTGGCTAATATTGCTGGACGAAGAAAATCTTTACCGCATTCTTCGCATTTGTACGGCTTCTCACCAGTATGCGTAAAGGTGTGGTTTACTAATATACTTTTTCGGTTGAAAGTTTCGCCACACTCATCACATTTAAAGGGCTTTTCTCCAGTGTGTTTTCGAAAATGTATATCTAAATCACCTCTCTGCCGAAAATGTGTACCACAAACTTCGCATTTATGTGGTTTTTCTCCACTGTGTATAAGTGAATGGGTTTTTAACGTTTGTTTCTGACCAAATGCTTTACCACAAATTTCGCAGGAAAATGGTAATTCACCAGTGTGTTTAAGCAGATGCCTCTTAAAGTTTGAATTAGTATTATATGTTTTACCACATTCTTCACATGGATACGATTTTTTCGCAGGTTCTTCTCCAGTATGTTTCAGCAAGTGCCGATTCAAATTCGACTTTTTGTTATAGGTTTTACCACACTCTTCGCATGGATACAGTGTCTCTCCATTGACCGACGTTTGTGTAGCCAATTCATTCGTGAATGCCATTGCAACCTCATCCCACTGCTTAGCCATATTTCTTGATCGCTAGAAAAGCTACATAAACTATTGAGGAACGTTGCAAGCAAAGTGAAATTTGATGTCATGTATAAATACGCTTGAAACCACATTCAAAATTTACATTCACAACGGAAACTCCTCATTCGGAACCACATACGGAAACTCCTCAATCAGTGCCAAGGCCAGCTGCCTGGCTTCTGCCTGTCTTCTGCAGGAACGGGTCTGACTCTGTCTCCCATGAAGGAATCACAGCCTGGTCCGAGCTGACTGAAGCTACCCCTCCCACCGGTATCGCTAAAGCCAGTCAACGTGAGTGGGATCGGCCGGGTGTCGAGAAACTGCGTACGATACTCCATCAGCGGGCTGCCAATCTCACCCAAAAGGCCCGTCTCATTGGGGTATCTTCCAAAGAATCAGGCGCTTGGCTCCAGGCCCTTCCCTCACCCCATCTTGGTACTCTTCTTGACGACGGTGCCTTCCGGATTGCTGTCGCTCTTCGCTTGGGTTGCCGTGTTTGCGAACCCCACGTGTGTCCGTGCGGGGCAGTTGTTGACTCTTCCGGCACTCATGGGTTGAGCTGCATGAAAAGTGCAGGTCGCTGGTCTCGCCATACTGCTGTCAACGACCTCATCAAGCGGGCCCTCGTGTCTGCTGGGATTCCTGCACAGCTGGAACCTGTTGGCCTCGACCGGGAGAATGGTAAGCGTCCGGACGGTATCTCTTTGATCCCATGGGCAGGCGGTCGTCAGTTGGTATGGGATTTCACGTGCACCGTCATCTTGGCACCGTCTTACCTTAGTCAGACTTCCTTAGAGCCTTTGAGCGCCGCCTCTGCCGCCGAAGCAAGGAAGAAAGGCAAGTATGAATACCTGGACAATCGGTATTTCTTTTGCCCGGTGGCTGTTGAGCCTTTGGTCGGGATGGCCTATCTCTGATCCACGACATCGGCCGCAGGATATCCAGGGCCACTGGTGAGAAGAGGTCGACCGCGTTCCTTCTCCAGCGTATTGGGGTGGCGGTTCAGCGGGGGAATGCCGCCTCGATCCTGAACGCCATTCCTGCCAGTGCCTCCCTCGACGAGTACATCAGTGTGCTTTGAGTGTTTTCGTCTGCTGTGTGCACATTTGTCTGCATCTGTGTGTCGTACCCTGTTACGAATTTCAAAATTGCCTTTGTTGGGTCTAAAACACTTGTTTGTTGGTTTTGTTTTGCTGTTTTCGTTGTGTTGCCTTTGTTTGTTGGTTTTTTTTCTGTTCTTTGGTTCATTTGCAATTGTTGTTTTGCTCTCTTGTAATTTTGTTTTGTAATTAAGAGAAATATTTCTTAAGGCCAGCTGAGATAGTAGCTGCGCGCAAATAAATATTTTTACACGGGCAAACCGAATCCCAGGCGTCTGTCAGATCTCAGGCGTCTTTCGGTTCACGTAACCTGTCTCCCAGAAGTTCCCTGCCCTCACACGAGTCACGAGCTGGCAAATCAAGCCGTCGCCATCAAGCATGGTGGAAATCGGCGCCGATTCAAGTAAGCAGCAATCAGTACTCACAGAGCTAATTCACATTTTTCTGAACGATTAATTGACTTTATCGTAATATTTAAAATTTTGCTCCATTGTTCATAGTTGTTAACATGTTTTTGAACAATCTCAGATCAATTGCTCATTTGAACGAGGGTTCACGGGACGATGAACTTCAAGACGTTTCTCCGGCTTTCTGCATTACGCTAATAGGCAACCCCGTGTGGACTCGCTGTATGACAGTGCTTTTCTGTTCAAGGAGGGCGATGCTACCCCAGCTTGCTTGCTCCCCCCCCCCCATTGGTGCGCTACCGAACCATACATAATCTTACCTTACGGGAGTGAAATACCCAAACTATTTAAACTACTCTAGAAATTATTTATCCCATAGCTTTGAGAGGGGGGGGGGGAAGGGGCCCCAGTTTGGTTGTTCCCTTCAACCCTGACGTATTCCTTATCCAATTCAACGTCCCAATTTCTCCCGCCCTCCCCCCCTCGAAAAAAAAAGAAAATACCTTTTTTTTCGAGGGGGGGGGGAGAAATTGGGCTGTTGAATAGGGATGTTTGGTTCAGGGACACGCCATGGTTGCAGGCGGAAGCAAGCAAGCTGGGGTACCCCCCCCCCCCCAAAAAAAAATCTGGGACTAAATAATTTCTATGGTTGTTTAATAATTTGAGTATTATTTCACTCCCGCAAGGTAAGATTGTGTATGGTTCGGTGACGTACCAAAGAGGGGGGGGGGGGGCATGCAGGGGTAGCTTCCCCCTCTCTGTGCAGAAAACCACTATCATACAGCGAGCCCACGCTGGGCTGGCTGCCTAATAACCGTAATGCAGGAAGCGGAGATACGTCTTCAAGTTCATCTTTCCGTGAACGCTTGTTCAAATGAGTAGTTGATCTGAGATTGTTCAAAAACATGTCAACAACTATGAACAATCGAGCGAAATAGTAAATATTACGACAAAGTCGCTTAATCTCTGCTAAAGTGCTAAAAGAAACGAGGGCAGTAATCGCACCTTACCTGACGAAGCTTTTTAATCAGTCTCTCGCTACTGGCCAACTTCCAGCTGACTGGAAACGCGCCAATATCGTTCCACTCTACAAAAAACGTTGTAAGTCTAAAGCAGGAAATTACAGACCAATCTCGTTAACCAGTATTATCTGCAAAGTTTTAGAACACTTAATTATCAGCAATGTTTACAAGCATCTCAAGATGAACCACTTGATCTGCAGTAAGCAGTTTGGTTTTAGGGCTGGTTCTTCATGTGAGATTATGCTAGTGGAGATGGTACACAGTGTATTGGCGGGCATGGAGAAAACCAAACAGGTGGACTGGTGTCAACTGGACCTCGAGAAGGCATTTGACAAAGTGCAACACAAATTTTTGCTCCACAAGAAAGCTTACGGTTTATCCGAACAAGTCTTAAAGTGGTATCAAAAGTATATAAAACCAGACAACAACATTGTCCATAATTGTGGATTGTGTGTCCATAATTTGCTTTTGGTGGTATGAACAATTTTTGGTTGGAAGAACACAGTGTGTTGTTCTTGGTGGTGAGAAGTCAGAAGCTGTTGACGTTGTGTCAGGTGTACCCCAGGGTACTGTAAGTGCTCCGTGCTTATTTTTAATGTACGTTAATGACATCGTGGACAAAGTTAAGTCGACACCATATCTACTGGCTGATGACTGCAATATTCTTCGTGAGATTAATACTATGGAAGATCATAGAATACTGCAGCATGATTTGGATAAAGTTGCTCAGTGGTGTGACACATGGGAAATGAACATCCAACCTAAGAAATCAGCAGTTATCTCGTTCACGAGGAAGACTGCGGACAGTATTAGTAGTTATAATTATGTGATGTCCGACACAACCATCAGTCGTGTTAGCTCCTCAAAATGTTTAGGTGTGTATCTTGATTTAAACCTAAACTGGGGCGAGCATATTTCTTATATTGTGAACAAAAGCTCAGCAACTGCTAACTTTATAAATAGGAAACTGCGTCACTCTTTCGGTGTGGTGAGAGATCTTGCATACAAAACCTGTGTTGGATTATACTAGCTGTGCTTGGGACAACAACAGTGAGTGCAACACATCCAGAATTGAAAGGGTGCAGCGAAGAAGTGCAAGGGTCGTTACTGGAAACTTCAAAAGTGATTCTTGTGTCACTGGCATGATTTGCAAACTTGAATGGCCCACCCTTCAAACCAGAAGACGTGAACATCGTCTGGAACTGTTGTACAAGATTTACAATAATGCAATCGTTGTGGATAAGTCATTTTATCTTTTAAACAGCCGCATTATTATGGAAAGAATGATCACATCCACAAGATTCGACGCTTTGACTGGACCAGGGATTATTTTGGTGATTCTTTTTTTCCCCGTACGGTGAGAGAGTGGAATCTTTTGGACCAATCCGTTGTCAATGCCTCCAGTATTGCTGGCTTCAGAAGTGGTTGTAGGGGACTGAGGAAAGATGCTCTTTGCTCTCACTCTGGTTAATGTGTTGTTTTTGTGTTTTATCTTTTCTGTATTTTTTTTCCTTTATTTTTCTTCTTTTTAGTATGTACCGTTATGGTTTACTTTATTTTTGTTTTTATTTAGAATGGCCCTCTTAATGCTTTTCTTGCGGTAAATAAATAAATAAATAAATAATTGTTCCACTCTCTTGGGACTGGGCTGAAGTTGGCGGTATATTCCTAGCAGCAGATTCGCTATATATGTACTATCTAGATGTTATTAGCTCCGCATCTATGGTGCAAGCCAGTAATTGTGGTGGCTCCCAACAGATGGAGCCAAAGGTATACTAGAAGCCGATAAGGAAAGACTTGTACCGCAAAAGCAAAACTACGGCGGGCCCAAAAAGAGAAGCCAGCAACTTGTTTAAAAGACGTACTCTCTCACTACATTAAACGCATCCAACACATACATATCTTTCGCAAAACGTGCATAGATTTGAATTTTTACGAAAGCATCATAGGGGAAGGGGGGGGGGTAATAAGGAAAACTGCACGACCACAGATTGTAGCTGACGTTCTCTAATCCTTGTGGGGGCGTAGGACTTACGTCAATAGGAAAAGTGTATAATATCTGCCTAAACAAAAAAAAAATCTGGTAAATCCTCTAATGGGAATATCGTATAATGGATGATTGGATAATTGTACAATGGAGAATCGTCTAACTGGACAATAACAAGTCTGCGGTTTCTATGTTATATGTATCGAGCAGGACACAGACGTTAAGCGATTTTCCGATTCGACTATCATCCCGTATTGTCCTTCTTTGGGCACGACTTTGATAAATTTAGGCCCTGTATGCGTTTAATGGTACGTTGCAAATCCAAGTCCGCAGGAAAACTAACAACGAAACAAACAAATTTATTATGCTACTGATTTATGCGGGAACATTATGAATTGTGACCCCAAAAAGGGAAAAAAAAAACCATAAATAACTCAATGCTGCTACATTAAAAAAATTTTTTTTGCTACTTTGGGTAAATTTTAAGTAAGCCTCTTTCGCAAACTAACAAGCATTACGGCACTCTGGTCTAGCGTAGTACTACGGTAAATACACAAATTAGGAAGTAAGGTATTTTAATTAACAAATTATAAACAAGGCAATGAATCAATTTTTAATTATTATTGCTGTAAAAGTGTAATTAAAATACAAAGCACCCCCTTGTGTAGAATGAAGAATTTATACCGTACTTAGGTAACACATAGTATTACTAGCACTATCTACGAATACACTTAATTTGAAGGTTGAGGAATTCTTAGTTAGCATAATATTAAAGGCACCATAAACTCAATTTTTCTTTTTAATTTTATTTTGTTGTTTTTTTGGGGTAGATAAAACACGCCTCCTTTCCAAATTAAATGCACGAACTTTACGAAATATTTCATCCAAGAATAGTACAACCTTGGACGAATGTACAACTAATAATAGTTTACAAAAATGGAGATTTGGAAGATTAGGTATTCTCAGATAGCATTTTATTGAAAAAAAAACTAATAAACAAAGCGATACATCAAATTTAACTTGACATTGCTGATAAAAGAAGCGTCCCTTCTGAACAAAATGAACGATTTGTACCATACTTACACATACATAGTATTATTAAAATTCGTACGAATATGGATGAGGATTGAGGTATTCTTAGTTAGCAAAATATTAAAGAAATAATGAACTTAATACTTCAAATTTAAAAAAAATATTGTGTTGTCTGTTTTGGGTAGATAAACCATGCTGCCTTCCCAAAATAAATGTACGTTCCTTATGATACTTGAATCCCGAATAGTACTATCGGTACAGTTTACAAAAATGCAAATTTCGAAGTTGAGGTTTTCTTAGTATACTTATACGATCCTTACTATACTTATTTCCAGAATAGTACTAACAGTGCCCTTTATGAAACTACCGATTTCAGGGTGGAGCACATCTTAATTATTTACTAATGAACAATTTTCTACACTCATCTTTTAATAATGCAATGTGGCTTACAGAATGAGTAAAGGTATCGTAAAACTAAAAATAAGACACCAATCCGTATTGTACTTATCTTAAGCATGGACCTCCGAGTAGTACTCACAAACGTATTAATATCATAACTGAGGTATTCAATATAGGAAATTAGTGAATGAAGCGACAGAGCCATTTCCAGCATAAATATTACCTTTTATTTACAGCAAAGAAATAATTAACAGAAGCGTCCCTTCTGAACAAAACGAACAATTTGTACCATACTTAACACATACATACTATTATTAGTACTACTTACGAATATACTTATTTGAGGATTGAGGTATTCTTAGTTAGCATAATGTTAAAGAAACAATAGACTCAATATTGATTTTTTCTTTAAATTTTGCTGTGTTATTGCGTAGATATAAACACACCTGCTTCCCAACCTAAATGTACGGTCCTTACGATACTTGACTCCAGAATACTGCTATGCGTACAGTTTACAAAAATCCAAATTTGAAAGTTAAGGTATTCTTAGTTAGCATTATATTGAAAAAAAAAATTAAACAAGGTAATAAATAAAATTTTATCTGTTAATGCTGTAAAAGTGAAATTAAAAGAAGCATCCCACCCAAACAAAATGAACGATTTGTGCCATACTTAACACATACATAGTATTATTAGTCATACTTATGCGTGTTCTTATTTGATGACTGAGGTATTAATAGTTAGCATAATATTAAAGAGACCATACATTCAATATACTGCTTTTTTTTTTTTACTTTTGTTGTCTTTTTTTGGGCGGATAAAATGCCTCCTTCCCAAACTAAACGTACCATCCTTACGAAACTTGACTCCAGCATACTATTATCGGTACAGTTTACAAAAATGCAAATTTCGAAGGTGAGGTATTCTTAGTTAGCAGTTTGTTAAAGAGACTGTATATTCAGTAATGGCCGAAGGTTTTCCTGCTATTTACCGTAAAGGGTTAATTAAAACAGACCTCTCTCCTAAACAAAATGTACGATCCTTACTGTACTTATTTCCAGAATAGTACTAATAGTACCCTTTATGAAAGTACCGATTTCAGGGTGGAGCACATCTTAATTATTTACTAATGCACAATTTTCTGCACTCATCCATCAATTATGTACTTTGATTAAAGGTATCTTAAAACTAAAAATAAGTGACCAATCCATACTGTCCTTATCCTTAGCATTATCCTCTGAGTACAAAAATATCAATATCATAATTTAGGTATTCAAACATAGCAAATTATTGAACGAACGAAAGAGCCATATCCTGCATAAATTTTACCTTATTTTCACTGCATAGGAGTAATTAAAAGAAGCGTCCCTACCGAACAAAATGAACTATTTGTACCATACTTAACACGTACTTACAAATTAATATACTTATTTGAGGATTGAGGTGTACTTATTTAGCATAATATTCGAGAGTCAATAAGCTTAATACTTCATGTTTTTAAAAATTTTGTTGTCTTTTTTGGAGAAGATAAAACTCACCTCCTTCCCAAACTAAACGTACCATCCTTACGATACTTGACTCCAGCATACTACTATCGGTACAGTTTACAAAAATGCAAATTTCGAAGGTGAGGTATTCTTAGTTAGCAGTTTGTTAAAGAAACTGTATATACAGCAATAGCCGAGTTTTTCCTTCTCTTTATTGTAAGGGGTTAATTACAACAGGCCTCTCTCCTAAACAAAATGTACGATCCTTACTATACTTATTTCCAGAATAGTACTAATAGTACCCTTTATGAAAGTACCGGTTTAAAGGTGGAGCACATCTTAATTATTTACTAATGAACAATTTTCTGCACTCATCTTTTAATAATGCAATGTGGCTTACAGAATGAGAAAGGTATCGTAATCCGTACTGTACTTATCTTACTTATCTTAAGCATGGACCTCCGAGTACTGCTCACAAAAATATTAATATCATAACTGAGGTATTCAATATAGGAAATTAGTGAATGAAGCGATAGAGCCATGTCCAGCATAAATTTTATCTTTTTTTTTTACACCAAAGAAATAATTTAAAAAAGCGTCCCTTCCGAACAAAATGAACGATTTGTACCATAATTAACTGATACATAGTTTTATTAGTACTACTTATGCGTGTTCTTATTTGATGACTGAGGTATTAATAGTTAATTCCATACATTCAATATACTGCTTTTTTTTTTTTT
>JAHWFP010172997.1:0-12247 GCA_023313725.1 Lithobius niger
TCCTGTTGGTGTAAGTAACGTAATATTTAGCAAAACGAACGAAGAATGAGGGGCACTATCTATGATCGAATTAAAGATCTGTATTAAACTGCATGTGACAACTATTTATTTGATCCCGTTGGTGTAAGTAACGTAAAGTTTAACAACACGATCGAAGAATGAGGGGCACCATCTTTGATCGAATTAAAGATCTGCATTAAACTGCATGTGACAACTATTTATTTGATACTGTTGGTGTAAGTAACGTAATGTAACGTATCAACACACTAAAACAAACTAAATAAAACAAATTACAACAAAATTAAAACCAAACCAAAAACCTATAAAGAGGTGAAAGTTAATAATCGTTCGGACTATCGGCAAAAGTAGTAGCAAATTGTTGAAAACCAATTTCTTGTTGACGTGGATAACATATCTGCACGGTAGTGGAGTTGAGTCAATACACAATTTAAAAAAAAAAAGGAGTGATATCATATCAAAAACCAAAACCGGTAAAAGGGGCCGCCAAGTTCCGAATGGTTCGGCCCTTCAAGGGAATGATATCAACACACCAAAACATTCTGCAACTTAATCGCACCGAACAATACTTTGGACATTACATGAAAACTTGACCATTGCTACCGAAAGTAGCAATGTTTTAGTTTTCATTTAACCTTCGAACTATTAACCGGTGCGATTAACTTGGCGAATGTGTTGGTGTGTTGATATCACTTCTTTGAAGGGCCGAACCATTCGGAACTTGGCGGCCCCTTTTACCAGTTTTGGTTTATGATATGATATAATTAACCCCCAGGACGCTTCATGGAGGAAGCTGAAGCCTGCCTTTAGTTACTGCAAGGACTTTGTATCCTCAACTCAGTACAGTACAATTAAGTAAAATTCTAGCAGGGGCGTAAAGGGGGGCGCAAAATGTGCCCTCCCCCCATCCTCCGGAATCATCTTTATTTACCACCACTGCGTTGGAGTGTCCTAATTCCTGGTAGTCTCAGACTTTTTTATTCGTAGCCAACCTTCAGTTACAGATTTTACTGTGAAACAAAACGAACTTCATTAATCACACATCCGCCTACTTGGCTGACCAAAACTCCTTCCAACCGTACAATAAATCCTTTTATTATATCGTTCGTCCCACACCATATTAAGAGGGAAAAAAATGTGAAACGATTTGACGGCCGATTGAAGCGAAACGACAATCCCCCCTCCCTAAAACGCGATTCGTGCTAAAAAAAAATCGGCCAAATTTATTATGGCCCGAATTGGTTCAATGTTGTATTTATTGCCAATTTTTTTTTTTTTACACAGCTGCACGTAAACCTTGACACCTCGTCTGACGAGTCTATATTTTTTCTTCCCAGTCGATCACGACTTGTTTGTTAAGCTGTCCTAAATTTTAAATAAGTGACCTCGGTTTCTAGGCAACTTTCTAGTTATTTACCGTTTTTTTTTTTTTTTAAGTTTGCCGTCCCGTTTTCGTGTAAAGACATTAAGTTTGTCAACAATGGTTACAACCGGCCTCTTCTAACCTGTTTTTCAACAGAACAAGATTAAAAAAAAAAAAAAATCCGGGTAGTCTAAACGTTTTCCGTATTAACTAACGCTCATCGCCACCGTTTCGTCGCCTTTATGTTGTGTTGTCATGTTACGATTGTTATTGTAGGTCAGTTTACGGTAAGCCAGTTGTCTTGGCTGAATTTCACCAAGTAGGGTGCGAGTTTCACCAGGAAACAACCTTTCTTTCCCCCATCGGCCGTTTTCTCCTAACTTTTTTCCTGCAGAATACTTTATCGCAGTTTTTTTCACTTCCAATTTTCTTCTTCGTACGTATTTTCCCCGTAAACTTTTTTTTCCTACAGTCGTTTCGTCTCTAGTAGAGAATACGCTTGTGGATGAGAACGTAGGACATCCACAAGCGTATTCTCTACGTTCGAGCCCAAACAGTCTGTCTAGAGATCTCTATGGTTGAGAGCAACTTGATTTTAAGCGATCTTTGCTTAATTTACGCTGCCCAATATAAATTAAACAAACGCAGAAATCAAGGGCGGATCCAGTACAAAGCCTTGGAGGGGGCCGCACGTAGATTTTTCTACGTTTTCATGCATTATTTTCGAAATTTCGGTGAAATCAAACTTGCGCTTTTTCAAAAATTTCGGCAATTTCCCCAATTACAAATTAACGAGCTCAAAACCGGACTGGCTTCGGCAAGCTACATAGCAGAACCTACTCTCATCCACAGAGTATTGTCTACTGACGAGCCCAAACAAGGACGAAATAGTCTGTCTAGAGATTTCTACGGGTGAGAGCAGCTTGATTTTAAGGGATCAACTGGTACTAATAGGCCTAACTGTGGGTGTCTATACGTCCAGTAGAATGGAGCCTCATACAAGCAGTAGTTTTTGCGGTTTAGGTTATTGAAGCCAGTCCGGTTTTGAGCTTGTTAAACAAAGCTACTTAGAAAACCCAGGTTGCGTAAAAAATGAAAATGAAATAGGGGCCTATTCCTTAAGGCAAGGAGTGGTTACAAAAGTCACAAGTATGGTAAAACCGTTCGTGCCTTCTAGTTGCGATCTGCTAAAGTACAAATTCTCTCTATGAATTTTACGTACCTTTGGTTAACACCGTCTAGCGGCGAAAACGTTCGAAATATAAACAGGCAAAACCAAATCCATAACTTTGAGTTGACTTTTATTTTTCAGCATAAACGTTGCAAAATTATCTCTTCGTTCACAAAAACGAAAGTGAAATTATAAAGTTCGCACTAACAAAAAAAAAAAAAATAAACAAAAAAAAAATAAAAAAAAAATAAAAGTTAGTCAGGAAGGAAGCCATGTTTTCTTTCAGGCCCATAACTTCAACAGTTGAAGTGCTGTAGAGTTTTGCCCGCAAGGCGGATGAATTTTCGACGCCACACAAGTAACACACTTTTTAACCGACTTTGCCACGATTTTATTCCGCTTGGAGAAGTAAGAAGGACGGGAGGAAGTAGAAAATACTCCTTCCACTCCTTCCCCCTCCTCCCTGGCCCATTAGCTACGACCTCAAAATAAATATAAAAAAAAAAACAAGTATATTTTTCACGCTTAAATGCGCTCCAAGCCTAAAATTCCCATTCCTGGTTACATAGTCGTAAATTAAGCCATAAAATGAAAGTGATTCTCCCATAACCGTGCTAGAGAAAAACAAAAAGTAAAGAAAATAAACCCACTAGGCCAGAGGTTATTGCTTAATGTAGCCTAAGGTTTAATAATGGTGTGGAGGGTCTGTCTACCAAAAGACAAACCATCGAATCGTTAACTAGGATCGAATAAAAGCACGACGATCCGCACGACGTGAGAGTATCCATGTTGTAAGGGGCTGGTCATTATTTATGGCCAGGAGAGGGGGGGGGGGGAGGCGGAGGAAATGAAAATGAGACCACCATATTTTCGATTACCCTCCCCCTTCCTTCCATACCTTGAAAAAAATCTTGATCCAAAAGGTCCTAAAGTAATGTGGACCTCCCTCCAAAATATTGCGCTTTTCGTATGCCTTGTAAGACTGTCTGTGATGATTTCTTGTAGCCAAGATTTTGCCCTGATGCGAATGGATGGCTTATAGTTGTTTATCTTCCAAAAACTAAACTGCTAAAGGATTCCTTCCAAGATTTTTGGCCGTTAGAAGTCGTGATGTCGAACGCCAAGCTCTTTCGGCAAATGAATCCCACTTAAGTAGTAATAGTTCGAAGGTGAAATGACAAATTAGAAAAGGTTTACTGCATGTGCAATGTTCAAGTATTTATTGGTATTTGATATTACGACTTGAAACGGCCGAAAAGCTTGGCGGGAATCCTTAACGAATTTTGTTTTGGGGAGATATATCTTGTTGGTATACAGGGTGTTAACAAAAGGTAGTATCAATACTTCGGTGACCAATTCCTTGGGTCAAACTAACAACATAATTCCTACAACCATTTGGCCAAAATCTTCTTATTCTTTAGTTATCGCTTGAATTAATAACCCAAATTCCAACTCTCTTCCCCCAATCCACCCCATGCTCACTATATGGCGATTGTTAACACAAATCAGAATAGGAATGCAGTGACCGAAGATGGTGAACAAACTGTTAAAGAGTCAAAGTCAGACCAAAGGAAAACTATCTCTATTGCTCTAACATTTGTCCTGGAGGGGGAGCAAAGTTTAGTTAGTCGATGTTAATGTAGTTCTGACAATACCATCGTGGTTTTAATCCTATCAACTGATGCATGGCAGAAATACTGTATCTAAGGAAATCACTTAACAATATGCACAACTGCATGGATGGCTGCATGTTTGTGCGAATTGTAAAATGATTCCCTTAGATACAGTAGTAGTGTTGCCAGATTTTCCTATTTCACGATGTTTTCCTTTTTTAGTTTCTGCCATGCATCAGTTGACGGGATTAAAACCATTATGGTATTTATTGCCAAGCCTGCATCATCTACAAACTTAACTTTCGAACAATGGTTGCTCCCCCTCCAGGACAAATGTTAGAGCAATAGAGATATTTTCCCCTTTAGTCTGACTTTGACTCGCTAACATTTTCTTCACCATCTTCGGTCATGCATTCCTATTCTGATTTGTGTTTACAATTGCCAGATAGTGAGCATGGGGTGGATTGGGGGAAGTGAGTTGGAATTTCGGTTATTAATTCATGCGATAAGTAAAGAATAAGAAGTTTTTAGTCAAATGTATATAAGAATTATATTGTTAGTTTTATCCAAGGAATTGGCCACCAAAGTATTGGCACGACCTTTTGTTACACCCTGTATACTGAAATCCATTTTCCCCCATAACTTTTAGCTCTAGTAGCGTAGTCCAGTAGTAGGTTTAAATGTGTCTTAAGTATATGTTGAAAAGGGGCAACCAACTCCCATTAATTACCGGTGGAAAAAGCAACAATTCTTCATTCGTACTGTTGCTGTCTTCTTGTTCACTGTTGTAAGCAAAACATGTTATTCATTGTTGAATTATTAAAGCAATAATAATCGGTGTTGCGATTAATGCCGTACTTATTGAAATGAGCCTCTCAGTCAATGTGGGCCGCATCTGCTGAGGATGTGGCCCGATGGGTCACTGGCACTGACTTGCCTTTACTTCTTGGTATACTTGAGAATGCTATTGAAAGGGGTTCAACTGCACTTGCTGCCAGAGGCGCCTGGCCGAGTCTGCAGCAAAGACAGAGTTGATGATCTTCCGCCGGAGCCCACGTTGTCGTCGGTGCCATTAGAGTCAATGGTCAGCTCATAGTCTAATATCCGGTACTCGGTGTTTTGGTTGGATCCTGAATTAACTTGAGTGAGTGATATTGCCTTTGTCAGGGAGAACATTGTATCACGAACACATGTTCTGAGGTCTTTCGCCACGAATAAATTGATAGCGAAATGTTCTGTCGTGACTTCCTTTTTTAGAGCATGTATTAGAGTCTGCATGGTCTTTCATCCTCCCCTGCTTGCAAGTTCTAAGCCGGCGATATAGGGGATCCAAGTGGCTTTGAATGACTGTTTGCGCACAGTCTCTGGGTGCTTACCATCTACCCTAGTTTTGGCCCTCCTTATAGAGATGGTGAATTGCCAGCTGATTTGCGACCCAGCTTCTTCTGAGCTGAGAGCAGTTGCCAGGGGTCCACAGGCCCCACTTGTTCTTGTACTGCTGGATTACACCACATTGGGCAGGGGTACCCGTGATTTGCTGGGTGCTCCTGGTCAGGGCACAACCCTACTTTTGGAAGATCGACTTAGGGCCTGCCCAGCCCCTGTTATTTCATGGCCCCCTTGTCCATGGACTTGGTATGGTACAGCTCTGGGCATGGTGCCTTTGCAGGCAGGGTTCTACACAAGTCCACTGTGATGCTTCATTCTATCTCGATCGGTGTGAAGGGAGTGTCGGGATTGCTATTCCAGAGTTTCATCTGGAGTTCAGTTACTTCCTGCCTAGTATCCCGTTGGCAATCGTGGGTGCGCTTGTGGTGATTTCTGTGGTTCTTGACATTAGTCTTGACCTGCAGCTTTCACGGTTTTGTATCTTTTCTGACTCTGCTGCGGGTATTGGGTTCCTTAGACGCAGCTTTTGTTCGTTGAAGGTTTCGCATCCATTTGTAATTGAAATTGGGTGGAAACTCTTCTGTGCCACACAGAAAGGTGTCTCCATTTCGGTTTTGTGGGTACCGGGTCATAGTGGTATTTTGGGGAACGAGCTGGCTGACAATCTGGCTAGATGGGGGTTTGAGTCTGGGCTCAATGTTGTTCGGATCCCGGTGGGCCCAATGGATTTGCGTTCCGTGGCTGCTGCTACATGTCAGAGTAGGTGGCAGACTAGATGGGAGACCAGCGAGACTAGACAAACTCTCTTCAGTTTGCATCCATCGGTTTTCTGTACCGTTTGCTTTGGGTCGGCTGTCTCGAAGGGATTCAGGGTTTATTTCTAGGATGCGGACCGGGCATGTCCAGCTGCGATCGGATCTGCATCGGCTTGGGTGGTGTGGTTTATCACGGTGACCTGTGGTAACGGTGAGGAAACAGTTAAGCACTTATTGTTTTCTTGCCCCCTCTGGGTTGCGCTGCATCGTCTGCCTCTGAGTAACAGGGATGAACCCTTCGGTATGGCTCTGGGTGTGCCACCACACTCGAAGGGTCGTGGAGATTCTCTTCGGACGGTGCTCGGGTTTTGTCGGGCAACGGATCATTTCTTTCAGGAATGGTTTCTTCTCTCTCCCCCCCCCCCCCTCGGCTACCCGGTTGGGTTCTTGGCATTTGTATACTGGGCACTTGGTACGGTAGTTGTGTGTGTGGTTTGCGTACGGTGTGTTACTCAGGGATTTATTTGTGATTAAGGTGTAAGTAGTTCCTAGAGTAGGTTACGTAAGAGCAGATTATGTATTAGGTCGTAGTGCTCTTAATGAACAATCAATCAATCAGTCGATCAATTAAATTATTTTAACCCTGTGCTTAAAATAGTATTGAGATTGATTGGTAACTTTGAGTTTACGTTCCCCCCTAACTCCCAAACCAACAAAATGCGTGTTCTACTGGTAAACTACAGCCATGCACAAAATTTCAGCATTATTCACCACACGGAAGTATTTAATTTCGTGAATTTAGCTAGTTTGTAGCTAGACAAACACCAACCTTGTTCACACTGTTTTTTTTCAACAAGTAAAGAAAACGTCATCATTTTTCATTGAATAGTAGCGGTTGCAGCTACTATAACTAGTCGCAACCGATCCTCTGTACACCTCCTACCACGTTTTCAACGAAAATGTTGTGGCGCACACCTCTATCACGCACTGCAACATACAGCTCTATTATACAGCATGTCCCAAAAGTCACGTCCACCCAAAATAAAGGGCCATATACTGGCTATGAGTTGGTAATAACAACGTACGCATATAAGAAATCCCCTATGGTGAATTCGATGATGGTTCCCAAACTGACATTGGCGGTCATTTTCAAGGTCATCCAAAATATACTCTCCTAAACTATTCAAGATACGGACATAAAGTAAATTAGATAGTTGTTTGGGATTATAACACAAGGCCAACAGAGAAAACAGAATTGAAATTGGAAAGTATGGGCAAAACAACTTGGACCCTTCAGGGGACCCAACCAAGAGGCAGCGATAAGCCTAGAAAATGATCATATACAGTTATTTATTATCATTAATTGAGTTCAAGAGCAGGCCTATTTATTTATGCAACACGGTGTCGATACTTGACATTGCCGTAGCAACATCATTTTAGGCTTAATTTTCAGCTTTTAGCTAATTTATTTTACCTGCCGTTTTAATTCCCTAAGTCGCAGCTAACGGAGAATTGGGTTCGAGAACAGGGCTATTCATTCATGCAACACGGTATGAAGAGTTTTTTTAATGAAGCTAATGTGTGTCGTTAACAAATTCCTTTTTTCTTTTACGGTTACGTGTTTTCCTGTATTGGTTAAACGCGACTGTTATTATTTCATTGAGTTAGGTCGAGAAAGCGTATTATATATGGAAGCAACGATGTTTTAAATTGTCATGTTTTTCTTAATTTCTACTTGACTACCATTGAAAAAGGTCTCGGTCGGGCGGACAAAGTCGTTACTGTAGCCTTCCCAGTCGTTTCGGCTGTACAGAAGGCTAAAACTGTGGAATCGATTCTAACTCTCCTTCCCTTTCGCCAGTGCGAAACTATTTTTTCAACGGCAGTGAAAAAGAAAACATTTAGCTAAAAGTTCGATAAATGATGGAGACATCTCTGATGGAATTGAGGAACTGTAGAAAAAAATAATGATGTTTACGTAGCTCATTAATTTGAAGGTTGTTCGTCCCTGAAAAGTTCAACTCCAGGGCTTTTCTCCCCACAAAAAGAACCTCACATCGAGCACACATCTGGCAGTGGTACCTGGAAGCACGCAATAAGCTTCGCGCAGGAATCTTAACCATCCAGAATAGTGGGGTGCACGGGGAGGGGGTGGCTTTTGCCCTTTTCGGAAAAAAATAGCATATTTGTCCTTTTTGAAAAAAAGACAAACCATATTTTGATTTTCTGCACTTAAAAATGCTCGCCGCACCGAGGAGAAAGGACTTAGAACCCGAAAAAGTGCAAAATTAAAGCTAGGAAGCCCAAGAAAGGTTCCAAAAATGGTAAAAATGTGAGTGACAAGCAAAAAAAAAAAGTTCCCTAGAAAAACTAAAGCCTCAGCGGGCTCTTTTACTGAAAGTTGCCCCTGCCCTCTCGGATGTCTGCGCACGCTACTGATCCAAAACCAAGTTCCCCTTGGCAGAAATTCCAGAAACTCATTACCGGAGTATACGAAGTCTGAAATTTCGGCCTTACTCAGTCAGAAGTGTGCGGGGATCACTCATCGAGTGAAAATAATAAACAATCCAAAACCTCCGCAATCAGAACTGCCGGAAACTCACTGCCGGAATATGCAAAGACTGAAACTCCGGGTGAGCGCAAACAAAACAGTAAGCACAAAAGTACCGTAGTGGAAAAAAAAAATGCTCTTTTCGACATTCCTTGGACGAATCGTCGGGGAAAGAAAAACCAATGGAACGAAAAGTCCGGGACGAAAAATCCAGGAACGAAAAGCCCGAGCACCGTAAAATCTTGACACGGGTCGAATTATTATTTTCCGTGCATTGGCTACACCCGAGATAACCACACGACTCGTCAAACACTAGAATCAGATTTTATTACACTTCCTTTCTACCTTCCTGTAGTAGATAAATTCAGTATTTAGGTTTACATATTATTTTACGCTACTGCGATTATGGTTACAGTCTTCGATTCAAAACAATTTTCGAAAACTTTCGTTACGTCCATAATGGCGGTCTTGCCCAGATTTTCGTTTGTCCACTGTACTAGACAAGACGTTGGAGATTTGTATTATTTATTCTTCCATTACGTGACATTCATCCCCTATCCCTCAAAACAATCTCCCTCCACCCCCGCACACAAGCAAGCAGCCGGCCATCTGTAATCAGATCCCTAGGGGGCATTCAGACTGAAAAAAAAGAGAAGGGATGCCAGTACTGTCCCCTGCGGTACCCCTGCCGAGATGGAAGACGGTGGTTTATGGATGGGCTTATCAACTTCATTAGGGGGGCGCCAGGGTCGGTGACGCCATGAGTCAGCCATTAGAACTAATCAGGGTGGCGAGAGGGTCGGAGATGACCTTCAACCTCGGACAGAAAAGGACACACAAATGATAATGCTTTCCGGGCACGAGACAAGGAAGGAGGGATGGAGTGATGGAGAAAGATAAATTGTTATCTCGCAATTTAACATTTTTTATGTCTTTGTGTGTGGCATCTATATCTTGTGAAGTCAGGTGTTCACGTTTTCGTCATGGCGAGGGAGGGAGAGGAGCGTGCCACAAAACAATACTCGTAGCATGGTGATGCATAATTGAACCGCTAACGTACTGCCCTTCGATGCAGGGCTGGATTTACAAGGGGGAATTGCCTTGCCGAAAGGGCCCCTTTGCGCAAAAATTTTATAATTAAAATATTATTTTATTAGAAGCAGAGTGATTATAAAATATTCATCTTTTTTTTTTTAATTATGTTACAATAATGAAAATTCGTCGAGAATATGTGAAGAAAAGTCCTCTCGAATGTGCTGGATGTACTTACCGTAAAGTGCTTCAGTATCCGGGAATCCAACCAGGACCCCATTATGGAGCTAATTGCGCTCCCCGAGAACCATTTGGCCGGCTTTGTTTGGTCCTCTCTACACATCTTTCCACTAAAGTCTGGCTTTTACCACACACACCATAATTTTTAGGGAAATGTCTTGCAATTTTTAGGAAAGTTTCACGCAATTTTTGGAAAGTTTCATGCAATTTTTAGGGAAGCTGCTTACAATTTTTTATTTGGCGATCTGTTAGCATAAATGCTTTCCATATGTACAGCATTTGATTTCAGAAACTCCTATCGCAAACAAGTAATTGGTAAACAATCATAATGTAGAATGGGGTAGACAGACAGCGCCATCTCTAAGCTGGTTTTACTAACGCTTCATGCATTAGGCCTAAAGTGAATGAGAAAGCGATACAGCGCTCATATTAAAGCAACATACCGCCTGCCTTATAACCTTCCGCCTGCCTCACAACACCAACGCGACGATCACATCCGCGTCACCACAGCTAAGGTCAACTGAGACGGTAGCTTCGTTCCTCGCAACGAAAACGTAGCTACTGTCTCAATTGGCATTGCGCCTAATAGTTCAGCCAGCGTGAACCCATTGATTGTGTCGTCACAAACCGGAATGATTCTCGTATTTTAAAATCACAATTTATAATTTTCTAGACTAGTGTCTTATAATTTTGCTTCGGCGATCTATTGGAATAATTAATTTTAATTTTTACCGCATAAGTCTATTAGATTTTAGATCTCATGGTAATTATTAGAAAATTAGTAGATGTACACACAGAGATGCAACGTCATGATTATTGTACGCACGCAATGCATCATTAAGTGACGGGTCGTTAGTAAATAAAGTTCCATTATATTCACCAGAAAATCTCCTAGACGCCACATTTTAAACAGGATTTTTAGCAAGGGAAAGACTAACGGTAAGGAAATAGACCTTTGGGGCCGTACTTGATGTGGATGATCGAGAAAAATGGCGCTGGGACGTATATCTTTTTAAGCGTTTTAAAACACAACTCTTCCCTGGAGATAAACCTTGAAAGAATGATTGACAGCGAGTGCTGAAAAGTAACAAATCGCAGTTAACCCCACAGTCTTTAACATTTGTGGAGTTACATGTTTAGTTGTAAATTCATTTCATTATTATTATTATTTGTCAAGTTATCATTGTGACCCAGTAATGATGAATTACGGTGATCAAAGTGGCGGAGCAAAGATAGCGCTGAACCACGTTGCATTCTTTATTTACTTTAAAGGGGATACTGGTATGGGCCTTACCTGTAGGCTTCACTGGGCAACCAATACGATTCAAATCCGAAACGTTAAATGATCTTTATAGGCGTGGGATTGGCAGCAATAGCTATCTCTAGAAAAAAAAATGTTAATAGGTAATTGATACGTAATTTTAAAAAAATAGCGGAGTCGCTCTCTCCTTCCGCGTCATCTCGCTATACGCTCGAGGAGCCTTCATGCTGCAACTCTTGTGCTGCTGACAGACATTCTACGTCTAAAACGATCAGGCAAATGGTCAGAGTGCAGTACGCGTTTTTCGTAAGGCTTCACTGCATAAACAAATGATGAACATAAATCATTCCAACAGTCTGGCCAACCGAGAACTACGTGCGCGTTGATCCATGTTTCCAGTAATTTCTTTGATTGTAGGAGCATCACAAAGTCATGTGCTGATTATTTTGACACAAACTAATTGTAATTATTGCTCACAGTTCGTCCTAAGCACGTCTGTTCATTCAAAACATACGATTCGCTTGTTTGTTGATTTGTACAGTCTTCTCCTCCACAAGTAATCCCCTATGAAGGTGAGATATGAAAGATTGAGAGAGAAAAAATGGAGAAACACAGTGAAAAAGTTTACTTTACGTGCAAATCGCTCGTTCTGCTCGCTAAATCCATGCACCACCGTGCTTCAGAAACACGAATGTTTGGCACCCTTGGCAAAATACGTCGACCTTTTAGGTTATTTTTATCGTGCATCCTTTTCCAGATCATCTCTCTTCGCTCGAGGAGGTTTTCATGAACAAACTATGACGTCATAAACAAACATCATGAGGGTTTAAAAAAAACTTTGACGTTATTTTTTT
>JAHWFP010172998.1:2196-25129 GCA_023313725.1 Lithobius niger
ATTTGCATTAAAATGCTGTGATTTCATATTTGCATTAAAATGCTGTGATTTCCCATTAGCAGTCCCCCAAACTTTTATTAGATTTAGTTAGATCAGGATTAAGAGACAAAGAGGCCTAGATCTATTTTAGAACTAGGGCGGTATCTGATCGTTCTTTCGTTCTTGATTAATGAAATCATTCTTGGCAAATGCTTTCGCAGTAGTTCGTCTTGTGACGGTCCAAGAATTTCACCTCTAGCGTCGCAATACGAATGCCCCCCGTCTGTCCCTATTAATCATCACGTCGGGTTCCGAAAACCAACAAAATAGAACCAAGGCCATTGTGATTTCCCGTTTGCATCAAAATACTGAATTTCTCGTTAACAGTCGCCCACGCTTTCATTAGATTAGCCCCAGATTAACCAGATTCCCACGACTAATTCTGTTCAATCGTAGTGGGAATCAAGATAATTCTTTCGTTTGTTGAGCATTGTTGTGATTTCACATTTGCATTAAAATGCTGTGATTTACCATTAGCCATCGCCCAAACTTTCATGAGATTTAGTTAGATCAGGATTAAGAGACGAAGAAGCCTAGATCTCGTTTGCGTGAAAATATTGTGACATCATCAGTACTGTGTCTCTTTGCTGAAAACACAGTTCGAATCATTACTTAAACGGGAGTTCCGTTTAACAGCGATATAGACAAACAAAATAAAAAAGTTTATTGATATTCCCACTGCGGACACGCGAACAATAAAAATAAAAATTAGGGATGGGAATCTCGGTAATCTGGCGACATATACACACACAAACAAATATTATTATCTTAGTTATATAGATTTTATAGACTAGGACAATCCCCCATCCTTTATATGGCCGGTTTTGTAGAGCATTGTTTTGATTTATCATTTTCATCGAACAAAATAATCTCATATTGTTAGATATCAACTGAAGATTCAGAAAGTTTTATTGGAGTTTACAGGTAGTTTGATGACCATAACATTTAGATTTTAAAAAACCATTTTTTCTGGGACGAATTGATTGCCACAGAAACATCAGGGAATGTATTTCCATTGATGAAAGTCCCCCCGAAATTTGAAAGAAAAGCAGAGCATTCTTATGTATTCAAATTGTTGAAAGTTCCCCGAAATTTGCAAGAATAGCAGAGTAAAACAGGTCATATGGGAGGGGTTGGGCAGTTGGCCTACGTGTCACTGTATTTTCGTGCACACGGGAAACCACAACAATGCTCTAAAAAACCGGCCATATAAGTGGGAGCTGTCCTAGTTAAGATTATCGAGAAAAAAAAAAAAAAATACATGACGTCGTCAGTTCTGTCCATCTTTGTTGAAAACACAGTTGGCATCTACATCATTAATGACGTACTAGCAGAGTCTCTCGCTTCGCTCACTCATTCCGCGTCGTCTCGCTACGCTCGAGGAGTTTTCTTGCTGCAATACTTTTGATACAGACAGACCTTCCACATAAAAAACGATCAAGCAAATTATAAGAGTGTAGTATGTGATATCGGTTATCTCGATAGAATGTCAATATTATTTTTTTACGTCCAAGGAGGCAAGCAAAAAGATCAAGCAATTTATCAGAAAAGCGCTGTTTCTGATGACAAACGCTGATTACGTTCGCTTCGCTCACTCATTCAACGCAAACATTTTCTCAGAAACGTGACTGAATCGAAGTAACCACCAAGAACCACACATCACTTGTAATTTGTGTTATTATACACTTTATATGGGTTTTCTTGTTTTACTTATTTTAGGAATATATTGTTCTTTGCGTCCTGCTCAGTACAGATTTTTCCATGGGGGGTCTTATCACTTTACTTTCTGATGATCCCTTACTTGGAGAAACATCTGCAGCACGTCACATGTAATCTCTTATGAAGGTAGGAGATGAAAGATTGATAAAGCAAAGCAAGACACACATTGAAAAGGTTTACTTTACGTGGAAATCGCTCACTTTGCTCGTTCAATCCACGCTCCTCCGTGCTTCAGAAACACGAATGTTTGACACTGTTTTAAAACCAGATCTATTGTTTTGATTTTTCCCTGCATCAAGTCAGTTAATACAAAACCAATTTTTAACATGTATATGTGGTGTGTTGCGAAATACGTTGTCCGTGCATTCTTTTCCAGATTATCTCTCTTTGCTCGAGAAGGTTTTCATGAACAAACTATGACGTTATGAACAAACATGAAGAGGGTTTAAAAAAACGTTAGTTTTCCGGGGTTTTTCGTATATTTGAGGGTAAAAATAGGCCTATTAAAGCGAAATTTAATTATCTTTCGTTTAGTCCTACTCCCATCTTTGTAGGTGCTTTGGTTCCAGAGGAGTAGAGGTACAAACACGCACGCACGCATATCATATGATTTTAATTAGGTACTTTTTTCCATCTTTCCATCCTTCCTTCCTACCTTCCACCCATACCTTCTTCCATCCATCCTTCCTTCCTTCTATCTTTCCATCCTTCCATCCATCCATTCATCCTTCCGTTTTAAAACCAAATCAATTGTTTTGATTTTTCCGTGCATCAAGTCAGTTAGTATAAAACCAATTTTAAGATGTATATGTGGTGTGTTGCAAAATACGTCGACCGTGCACCCTTTTCCAGATCATCTCTCTTTGATCGAAGAGGTTTTCATGAACACACTATGACGTCATGAACGAACCTCATGACGTCATGAACAAACTTGAAGAGGGTTAAAAAAAACTTTGACGTTAGTTTTTCAGATTCTTTCGTTTATTTGAGGGTGATAATATGAAGTAACAGCGATGGAAATAGGCCTATTAAAAGCGAAATTTAATTATCATCGTTTGGTCCTACTTCCATCTTTGTAGGTTCCTTGGTTCCAGAGGAGTAGAGGTACAAATACGCACGCACGCACGCACGACCATCATATGATTTTAATTATGTAGATGATGTGCGTGTTTGTTTGTTTGTACCTCTACTCCTCCGGAGCCAAAGCACCTACAAACATGGGAGTAGGACTAACCGAAGATAATTAAATTCCGATCAGTATAGGCCTATTTTCATCGCCGTTACTTGATATTATGACCCTCAAAAACGCGAAAAACCCTAAAAAAATAATATCAAAAATTTTTTTAAATCTTCATGATGTTTGTTCATGATGTCATAGTTTGTTCATGAAAACCTCCTCGACCGAAGAGAGATGATTTGGAAAAGCATGCACGGTAAAAAAAAAAACTAAAAAGACGTCGTATTTTGCAACACACTACATATAGCCCAAGGAGCAGGTGGGCTAGATCTTCGCCATATTTTTCTGCCTCTTTTGAGAGGGGAAATTATGGTTTTTATTATTTTTAACACATTTGTAACTTGTTTTGTAGCCATTTAAACAACAGGCTAGTAGGTGGCCTTGCTATCTGAATTTTATCATGCAACCTGAAGACGAAAGAAGGATTTTTTCGAAACGTCGTTTTGAATTGTTTGTAGCACTTTTATAATATTTTTAATCCATGACGTGTGCTTCACTTTTTCTAACCCAACAAGACAACACTGCTAGAATAAGACAAAATAGTATAACGATGCCACTTCAGTTTATTCTTAGTGAAAAGGGGAAAGAGTAGCTTGTGGATTCTCGACAATTGAACATCAAAGATATGGTAACCCGTTCAAAAATATTCTAGAAATGTGATCAAGCAGGCAAGTAGCATGCATCGTTATTATAGCTTGCTTGCATTTATATAAGGAACACTTTACTCAATGCGTACTTGATAAAAAAAAGTCCTTTTTAAAATCATTTGTGGAAATGGAGGAGGTGGATGGGCTATTTTCTTTTTAACGCATCGTGTACTTGACTGCATTTATGTTAATGGATTTACGTAGAGAACATTTTTACTCAATGTCCTCCTGTCCGGTGTTTTTCAATTTTTGCAGGAGGTACAGATGTATGACAAGATTTAGATTAGGGGTTTGAATAATATCTCTGTATTGTGTGGTGCAGTGGCAACCCGGACCACTGCACTGTGACTGAGGTTGGCGCTAATGACCAAGCTGTCGACGCGCCATTAAGCCTCACATCCCCCCCCCCCCCCCCGCCCAAATGAAAGATACTTAAATTGAACTTCACTTTCACCTATTTTTGTTGCTGCAACTTGATTTTATGGCACTTAAATACACGAAAAAACTGCTAAAATTACTGTTAAAAAACTAATAACAAAAAAAAGTAAAAAAAATAAATAAATTACATTTAAAAAAAAAAGGTGGAGAGCAATTAATCGTACGGTCAATTTTCAGACGATCAGTTTTCCCAACGATTAATTTTCTTGCGAGCAATTTTCTTAGTGAGCAATTGTCCGTGAGCAATTTTCCGGGGAGCAATTATCGGCGAGCAATTTACCTGTTCGTTTCCATGTAGAATGTTGGACACACCAATAAGGGTACCCGCAGACCAGCAAAAAAATGGATGGGAGACCTTTTCTATAGAATTTTTTTTCTTCGTCCGGGACTTGCTTTATATTAGCCTAACCAGTGTTTAATCCTCGTTAAAGCCTTTGTTTAAATGTTTTTAATTTTGTTTTGATGGATTTTCTTCATGATTCTGTTACCAAAAGCGTAAAAAGGCTAAGGAAATGGGCAAGGGGGATTCAGCTAAAATAGCCCCATTGTACATCGACAATTGTGCGTATTTATTGTCGAGCTGAGATACGGACATCGGAAGATAAATAAGTTATTGCATGCTTCCCTCGTGCAAAGAACCAATAATTGCTCGGCCAAAGGGCCCTCGATATTGTTAGTTCTCAGCATCGGGAATCAGGCTATAACATAAACCAGTCCACCAATATCGCGATTTGTATGTCGTTTTGCTGCCACAATCTATGGTGAAAATATATCTTGCTTTTTTTTGCAACAAAATTTCTTTCCGATCATTTTGCCTGAACAATAAATGTGTGATGGAACTCTGTCTGACACGAGATAGTTTTCAAAGTCGTTTTCCTTTCTGTTTGAGGGTTAAAATTTAAGTTCCAGTGACGAAAATAGCCCTGTTTGACGCATAAATTAAGTATCATTTATGCTCCTCTCGTCTTTGTATGTTTTTTATTCTGAAGGAGTAAAGGTACAAACAAGCACGCACGTTGTACGTTTTTAATAATGTAGATTATTAACATCTGGATGATGTTGGCATATAAATTGAAAGTATGACCAATGAATAATCTGTCTGGCCTAAAACCCGATCGAATAGAAAACAGTCTTCACCTACTTTAATAGTTTCCTTTTTTGCATCTCTTAATAAGTAAATTCCTTGTTCAAAAATTCAACAAAGAATTTTTCCGTTTTCGTTTTAGAATATATAGGTAAGCCCAACATTTCCAAGAAAATGGAACCGACTTTCAAAACATGTTTACAAAAAATTTTCGTATCAAAATTCATAGCTATTTTGTAATTTCTTTTTCAAAAAGAAGACAGCAAGACCGCAGTAGGTAAAGCAGCAGTACAAAATATTCAATCTTGAAAAAATTCTATATGAACACAGTGGTACCATAGTCAAATGCTGAAAAATATTCTCACCTTACTGTACATCACCAAGAAACCGAAAGGTTTTCACAATTTTTTTGAATTTTTAAAGTTCAGTTTAGGATATGTCAAATCGTCGTTTCTGTGTGAAAAATCTTGGTAGAGTGACGCAGTAGCAATCGCAACTATTAAATAGGGGAAAGGCTTTATCCTGTAAACGATTTTTCTCGTAATCACACTTCAAAACATTATCTTTCCAACCTACTCTCGAGTGAGTTCAATGCACATTATGCTCCTTTCCACTCTCCACTGCCTCCCACTCCACGATATTTATACAAACTACACCTTAGTAGTGTAGTGGAGATGGTAATGTGTCTGTGAGAATGGATTTTATTATGGATGATGGGCATGAGCAACTTTCATTTGAACTAATTCTTTACATGCAGCCAAATATAAGTTTAACTGTACCAAACTTCCAAATCTCTAGAAGCCGTTTTAACTGCAGCCGATATGCATATTTTACTTCAGAAGTAACTTTACTATAGCAAAAATGGATGCGTACCTCTTTAGGAACAATTTTTCACTTCTGGAATGAAAATTATAAACATGGGAACTACAGGATTAGACATATTATCCTACTACAATCACAACTTTGGATACTGACCAGCGCGGTCCTCCATTTTTGTAAGTTACATGAATTGTTTCATAAGTCGTCACGTAACACGAAATCCTTCATTACACTGTTCAATCTGTTTTATTTTTCTCCAATGTATTCATCCGTACTGAACTTTTATATTGTCCTATATATTACCCACACGTCAACTTCTTGAGAAATTCCTCATTCTTTTCAACCAAGATGAATTTTAATTTACTCGTGACCATTCAATCGAATAATCAGTCATGGGCGCCTTTTTTTCTGCCTAATTAACTTAATTTGATCACTCAATTCACTAAAATCTTTGTTTCGTATCTCTATCCCATCCTCTCAATTGCTTGCATTCCTTCCCCTCTAGCACCATTCTAGGTTTCCAGTGAAATTTCAACAATTTAATACCCAACGAAAAATTGGACATAAATAACTAAAGAAAAAAATTAAACCACAAAAAGGTTTTAAACCATCACAATCCATGACTTATGGAATGCTGACCTCGTCTGTGTGTCTCACCTATTCTACCTTGCACAGTTAGGTTGTCCCTTCTTTATATCTTTATAATATTTCCAGCCTATATCACTTACAGTTCAGTGTATCTAAAGCGATGTTGCTTGGATTTTACTATTTTAATGTTTTTTTTATCCTTTGATGTATTGAAGCCAACACGTTCACACTGTGTTTCGAAATACAAGAGACTGTTTTATCCGGTATTATGTCTTCTGGCTTTCACGCGTTTTAATTTAAAAGGGGGGGGGATTGAGGCTTAATGGCGCGTCGACAACGTGGTCATTAGCGCCAACCTCAGTCACAGTGCAGTGGTCCGGGTTTCCACTGCACCACACATTACAGAGATGTTATTCAAACCCCAAATCTAAATCTTGTCATACATCTGTACCTCCTGCAAAAATTGAAAAACACCGGACAGGAGTACAGACTTATCGCCCAACTGACGCGCAATGTCATGCGGAAGATGGAAACGATGACGAACACCATCAAGATGGCGACAATCAACAAGGAAGTGCCGGACCGTAAGTGGCCGTCGACACAAATAACATTCAGGAGGGTCAACCCCCCGCAAAAGGATACAGTGAGTAAGTCGGGTGTGACCAATGCGCAAACGGGTCAACACAACCTCCTCACGGCGACTGCGGCGACACGCCGAGTGCCATTCTTCGACGGTGTCCTTAATAGCTAGTAACTTATTACCGTCCTGTCTGTCCCACAAGGTCTGCCAAAAAGCGTGTAACTTCAGACGAAGAGCTGGAAAGGCGTCTGAGGAACAAGGCTGAGATCCCTTTCGAGAGGGCCAGAAAGGGGGGGAGAGGGGGGAGATGAGGCTTAATGGCGCGTCGACAGCTTGGCCAGAAAGGGCCCGTTTCGCTGCAGAATCAGCTTGCTCATTTCCACCAATCCCAACATGGCCCGAGATCCAGCAGAAAAGCACGGTTTTCCGCTGGCCAGGAAAGCGGGAAAGCAAGGTTTGGACACGTTGGTTCAAGGGGTTCCGAGGATTGTAATTCGCCAAGGACTCCAGGGCACTCATGGAATCGTTAAAGACAATGAAATGGGTCCCCTGAAGGCCAAGGATCCATTCCACCACCAAACCAAGAGCCGAAAGCTCTGCAGAAAACACAGAATAGCCCGATGGAAGGCGATGGGCAACCGTTACTCCCTTACACACACAAGCACACGCCACGCCAACGTCCGACTTCGACCCATCAGTAAACAGCCGCTGGAACTCCTGCAAGTACCTTGCTGGTAGAGTGTAACCCTTCGAGAGGGACGCCAGCGCGAAAATGAAAATGCCACTTGGTACAAGCCAAGAGGCCACTGGCATCTCCCCAAGCCTCAAGACACAGGGCATTTCAAAGGCTATCTCCTGACAGGACTGCTGGAGCCTATCGCGGAAATCACCCTTACCCACCCTGCGTCTACCGACTCGCAAGTCTGGCCTAAAAACCATGGACCAAGCAGGACTGGATTGCACAGCACGCAAATGCACAGCATACTGAATGGCAAGCTTCCGCCGACGAATGGCCAAAGGTGGCTCTGAGGGGGGGGGAATTGAGGTTTAATGGCGCGTCGACAACTTAGGCCTCAGCATAGAGGCTGACCACTGGAGAAGTTCGAAATGCCTCAGTCGCCACACGCAGGCCACTGTGATGCACAGTGACCAACATCTGGACAGTCGAGTCACTAGCCGAATCATACGCCATGCACGCATAATCAAGTTTGCTGCGGACAAGGGCTCGGTAGAGGCGCAACATGGCAGCACGATCGGCACCCCATGAAGTGCCCGACAGGACCCGCAAGATGTTAAGTGCCCGCAAAGACTTGTCTTTAAGTTGGTGCAAGTGTGGAAGCCAGGATAACCTGGAATCGAACACCAGACCCAGGAAACGTGCCTGGGAATTTAAAAGGTGACAGATGTATAAGTTATTAACAAACTAAACATCAAGCTTCAAGAAACTTAGATCGTCGCCCTTCATCGTTGCATCTTAATTAGGTCCACTTTCCATGGTTCTGGTTGAACAGCAATGCAAAAAATATCACAAATACTGTTCCATAATGAATAGTACTTAATATATGTCTACCTATTCGAGGTGTCTCTTCTTATTATTTAATAAGACAACACAACTTACCACAGTTTCCCGATAATTCTGGATGTGATTAGGACAGTATTTGACCATTTTCTCAAAATAATCTTCAGTCAGTTTGATTTGAAAAAATGTTCGCGTTTCTTGAAGTTTTATTGGTTTCCCTACAATAAAAATTTCAGTATGGATTATTATTGTTAGAAACGCACATTTTTTTAAACACCAAAATATGTAATGGAAGCATAATGCAAACTTAACCAAAATTAAAGAAAGTAAAGTTAAAGAATGCGGCCAATAAATAAAATCAGTTTACAAAATTTTTTTAGCAGCTGCCACTGAAGAAAAAAATGTTTTCTTTGAGATTACGTGTCAAAATATTTATTTTACAATGGCCATTTTTTTCCGAAATGCTGTACTTGTATACTAGTTGATTGTAAAAGAAATCACGAGTTGCATTTCTAATATTTAAAAGATACTCAGTGGAAAGCATGAGGTAGTTTTTCTGACTGGGAAGATAAGTGATTGATGAGAATTTATGATGATCAACCTTACTGAGTTAGAATTTCTACAAGATTGCATCTTCTGTTAGGCTAATGTATGAATTCAAGTTACTAATTTTAAAAAGTTTATGAACTTCAGTAATTTAATTTTTCCACTATAATATGAAATTTGTTATGCTTTACTGAACCCAACAAATTATTTAAATAACTTATTTTGTTTTTAAAATGTATTAAGGTCTTTGTTTCTGTCATTATAACGATAATGACTTTAATGTTGCTGATGATACTGTGATCATCACCGAACAATAGATAGTAAGGAAACCTTCCACCTGGCACGGGAAGTGGGAAAGACGCCATCTTTGATGATGTCACATCTGGTTAAGATGCATTGTGGGTAATAGTTTGACGTCGCCCATCGGTGAGCAACGCAAAATGGCTGCTATAAGGTTTGGTTTTGGTTTCTGCTGGTCAGTATTGGTTTCAATTGATGGCGATCATTATTCTTAATAATATTAAAGTATAATTGGTATTAACTGTGACGACATTGAAGATGGCTGCACGAATAAAAACAATGCTCAACATTAATGTGTGAAGGTATCATTGCAGATTAACGGCGAGTAATCGTTATACACGTGTTATTAAAAATTAAAACAGTACCATTATTGGGGGGGGGATTGAGGCTTAATGGCGCGTCGACAACTTGGTCATTAGCGCCAACCTCAGTCACAGTGCAGTGGTCCGGGTTGCCACTGCACCACACATTACAGAGATGTTATTCAAACCCGTAATCTAAATCTTGTCATACATCCATTATTGGTTTCACTAGATTAATGATTGAGTACATAATTTTTGCTTAATAATTTCGTGCATTTGCTTTCTTAACGTTTGACGTCCTTTTAATATATATATCTTAATTTTTAACTGATATATTTTACTTCTCCAAAACAGCAGAATTCAGGAGTATAATGCCTAGTGTGTTGAAATAATTGAATTTCTCACCGCTAGAAGGCATCACAAGACGTCTACATAATATCTCTTCTAGCCTATGGATGAAGTCACCAGCGCAGACGATACCACCACCGTCTAGCAACAAAAAGTTGAACTAAACAGGGCAGAAGCACCGCAAAAAAGCTAAGCCTAAACCTCCATTGTTTATTTCGAGCCAATTAAAAAAAATTACAATGCAATAGACGGCTTATACTACTGTTGTAAATTGAACGAGACCTGTGAACATTTTTAAAAATTATTCCATTATGGAAAAATGGCAGAACAATTTTAAAGATCTCCCAAAGGTTAATGTATGAAGATCAGTGGTTTTAGTCTGTTGCTTCCCAGATGGCGGATGTTGTGTCCGTTTGTTTGCTGTAATAGCATTATAACTTGTGTTTTCAGTTTGTTAACTGTAAGTTTGGGTTCCTTCACTATTTGTAAACTTCGTTGTCATCATTATTCATGGATATGTTGTTTTGTATTTCATCTAGTTGACCAAGGCAGCAATAGAACTGCCGAAACTTAAGTCAAGTTTTTCTTATGAATTTGTGGTTTTTCAAAGTCACCAGGAACATTTCTTTTTTATTGTTATCAATTGTTAAAGCATTGTTTTTTAAAGTAGGAGAATAAGTAGGAATACAAGTATGAGAATTTCTTAACATTTCATTGTTTAAAAGTGTGGGATTCACTTAACAATATCTACCAATACTCAGCCCTCTGGTAAAAATGCAATGACGCAGGATCTACGATATGAAAAGTACCAAACGTTAACCAAATTAAAGTGTGGAACTAAATTAATATTTCCAAGTAAATTCGATATTTCTCTTTTTAAAATACACGTACAAGGGAAATGGAATTGGTCCGTAGCTGTTTCAATCCTTTCTTGGATGCATTGCCAGAATCACAGCTTTGCGATTATGGATCCAGAAAACACAAAGAGAATGAGTTTAGGAAAACCTAAATTAGTTTAGAATTGGTTTGGTTAGGTTAAGTTAGGTATCATTTGATTAGGCAGGTTTAACAAGATCAAGAACACCACTTTAAGAAGATCAAGGCCTAGTGCTAAAAAAATTCACCGTGGCCAAAGTGTTTCAAACCTGCATCCCGTCACCGGGACCAAAGATACAGTAAAAAACTAGGAACTTATGTGTTAGGTATCGGAAACTAGCCACCAATGTAGATAGAAATATGAAATGTCCACACAATATAAAAACATGTTGTTATTTTAAGAATCGAGCTGAAGTCATTGTTGTTGTTGATGGCTGAATGAGCGCTTTGGAATCAAGCAAAAATGCTTCTGCGAGGGTAACAATGACAAAGTACGTCAGTAACAACAATACTTTTGATTAGTGATTAAAACCGCACGTGTTTTAAACACTGTATGGTTACAAGCCAGATAATAACTATTTCTTCCAACAATGATTGGCGAATAAGCCGTTCTCGGTTGCAACAATAAACCCTCGGGCTGTTTCAAGGCAATTGTTCCAACCTTGAATGCTTCTAAAACGATTTATTCGACAATCCTTGTTAGAACAAAAGGGTAATATCTATTACTTGTAACCCTACTTTTCGGTTTTCATTTTTTAAAAGTATAGCTACGAAATCAATTGTTTTTCACGGCGTTTGTGGTTAAAGTGTTGATATTTATTATTAAATCATTGTTTAAAACCGGGAGTACAATTGGGAGTACAGGTGGGAGAACAAGTGGGAGTACAAGTCATAACGGCCACATTCGTTTCGAAGATAATGCATTATTCCACAGACAATGCCATACAATGGTTTTGGAGGATTAATATTTACACTAAATTCAACATAAAGTAAACACAAAAAGTATAGCTTTTTAGGAACAAACTAAATTCCACATCCCCCTTTTTTAAATACACGTAAGAGATAAAAAAAAAGATTTCTAGTCCCGATTGGTCCCAAAACGAAAACTACCAAATGTCCACTAAATTAAAATTTTCAACTAAATTCAACATTTCCCTTTTTTAAATACATATATGCTGGAAACGCATTTGATCCTCAACTATTTCAAACCTATTTTGGAGGCGTTGCCAGAACTGCAGCTATGCTGGTATGGACACCGTCAAACACAAAATGTTTTTTTTTTTTTTTACGTAAACCTAGATTCAACATTCCCCCAGATTCAACATTTAACTTTTTAAAATACACGTACGTAGTTGTTTCTTGTTTAACACGATCAAGTCCTAGTATTCTAAAAATTCACCAGACCTGAGTGTCGCAAAACTGGATCCCGTAACCGGGACCAAAAACATAGCCAAGAAAGTAAAAGAAACTTGCGTGTTAGGCGTCGAGAAAACCAGCCACCAATACAGAGAGAAAAAGGAAATGGTTACAGTATAAATGCATATTTTTCTTTATACGAAACAAAATGAAATCGTTGTTACCTGATGGGGAAATTTGTTGAATTCTTGGTGGCCGAAGGAATCGAACATCGAAGATAACAATGCTACAGTATGTCAATGACAACAATACTTTGGATCGACAATTGCAACCGCACGTGATTTAAACACTGTAGGGTTACAAGCCAGATATTATACTCTAAGTTCCAACAGTGATTGGGGAACAAGTTGTTTTCCAATCATTGTAGGAACAAGAAGGTAATATCTATTACTTGTTCCCCTCTTACCATTGTTTTGTCACTCCCTCCTTTCAATGTCACAATGAACAAATTCAGTCCATTTACCCTTTCACTACGTTCTGCTGCTTGACACCTAGATAACGTGATATATCAGAAGAAACAATCAGCATCGACGCCATGTTAAATACATGCGTCATTTTGCCCAGGAACCTAGACTCACCTTTTACAACTGTTATCATTGGTGCGACTAAAGGTAATTCTCACTACATCAACTTAACGAATGTCAGCATTGTCACTCCTTCTAATAGAGACTGGATTCCCAAGAAGATTGCTGTCTTTCTCATAATTCATGTACGCCTATGACTAACCCTTATTTACACGGAGTCCAAGTACAAGGATTGGGAGTGAAGAAGTGACCACTAAGGAGTTGAGCGTCCATCCACCTACCAGAATTCAATAGTTGGATGGTAGATGTTTGTTTGGATGAATTCTTCTAGTAACTAGGGTAACAGTTCTTACAATCATGCCTCTAAACTAAACTGTGCTGTTTGCGCGATTGATGCTTCTTCCCAGCTGAGACCCGTCAGGAATTTTACCATTCTGTCCTCCTGTCCGGTGTTTTTCAATTTTTGCAGGAGGTACAGATGTATGACAAGATTTAGATTAGGGGTTTGAATAACATCTCTGCAATGTGTGGTGCAGTGGCAACCCGGACCACTGCACTGTGACTGAGGTTGGCGCTAATGACCAAGTTGTCGACGCGCCATTAAGCCTTAATCCCCCCCCCAGTCACTCAGCACCATAATAAGGGTTCTTCAGATGGTCAGCTGCAAACAATGCCTAATGTAAACCGGAGCCGATGTCAGAATTGTCTCACAGATATCATAATTATTTTATCCTTTTAGACACTGTTTTCAATTATTCTGTCGCTCAGTCTTAGTATTTTCTTGTAATTCGTTTCATCTGATTTTACGGTTTTGTGTTATTCCTAAAATTAGTTTGCTTTATTGTATTTATTTATTTCTTCCTTTCTCGTTAATTCATAACTAGCAAGTATAAGTTTTGAAACTAAATTCAATCGAATAGAAAATGAAGAGGAATATTGCCTTTTTCTTATGGTCACAATCATTTAGACGCCAATGGGATGAGAATGACTGACTGGCTGTTTCGTTTCATCTAACAGAGAATGATTATTTTGTATAACGCATTTGTAACCTGTTTCTGACTGAAAAAGGTGGCCTCTAAGTTTGGTTTCCACTGGATTGTATTGGTTTAGACTTCTAGTGATCATTTTAAAAATTATATTCAAAATGACCACATTAGATGTGTTGCTAATCAAGACAGCGTCACCCATTAAGGTACTAACTCTTTTTACATAGATGAGCATACTGCAAAAACTATGTCCAACATTAATATTCGTAGGAATCGGTTTTGATTCATGGTAAGCAGCCATTATATACACGTTTTTGTTTATTTTTAAAATATCATGCTCGGGGACTTTAGATTTTAGATCGGGTTCCAAAAAAAATCTTTATATTTATCAAGTATTTGCCCCTTTAATGTTCATCATCCTTATTATACCTATTTTAATTTTTTAACTGATATAGCCTACAATTTACTACTCCAAAACACTACAATGAAGAGCTCCCTAACGCCCGATTGTTTTTCTGAACTCTGATGAAGATACTCCATATACAGACCTTCGCATAGAAATATTAGTGATTTATTTTTGTCGAATGTGCTTTTGGCCCCAGTGTTTTTTTATGAACAGTACTGCACAAAAACCATTTCTGAGCTATAACGTCTTGTGTGTTAAAATACTTAGTTTTCTCACCACTAGACAGCCGCACAAAAACTTCTAAACACACAATCATCTCTGAAAACCAGCTAGCCTACCCTCCAGTCGTGCAGTTTGTCTTATCCTTGACCTTACACACTCGTGTAATACAGCTTAGCTCAGCCACTTTTTCTTTCACATTTCCTTTGCATATGTTACACACAGGCCAGCTCAAATAATAAAATAAAGAAATAGTATGATCGTGATACAAAAGGGTTTATTTCTCAGTTAAAACATGTCACCTGTTCATTTGAAATATAGAACTCGTGTGTATAAATATATTTTCACATTCACAGAGAGCAGTTGTTGATGGTTAGAAAAAGTTAGTGAGCTGTCACAACTTCATTGTTGCATTGATGGTTTATTACAAATAACAAGTAGCCAGTTAAAATAAGTATGACGCATGCATTGTTATTGTTATTTCTTTTATTTTATCGATGTGCGGTATGAAACAGAAAGGAGCTTCTTATCTTATGCATGTGTCCGACTGTACCCACGATAACTTTTGAAAGAATTAAATACAATTCATTTAAAATTTCGAAACTCAATCTATGCCCTATTTGTGGATTTAAGGTTAAAAATCAGTAAATTTGGAAACGTAATTTCTCTAAAGTGGAAAAATAACTTAACATTAATATTCATGAAGCTTAATCAGAAATTAATCTGATACAACAAAAACCTTGACACATAAAAGGACACCTTTGAACCACTAGCGTCACGTTTTTTAATGAATGGTGGAAGATCATTCCTTGACAAATTCCTTGACAAAGCATTGAAAGGCTTTACTGAAGCAAATAAGTAGTCCTAAATGAGACAAAGCATTGGAGGAAATGGTTTGCAACAAGGTGAATGGTCAAACAGACGAATAGCTACTGCCATTGGATGCATCCACAATGGCTGCACAATTCGTATTATAGGGATGCATTGACAACATCAATACCAATGCGATTAGGCTGAACCAGAAGTGGTATAAAGGAGTATGTATATGATCATATTACCGCATAGTCCATCTATTGCTGTGGGTTGCTACCCAATGCGGCAATTGTGAATATACTAGTAGCAGCTATTTTTTAAGACAACGCATATTAAAAATACATCGTGGAGGTTTTAACAGAATAAATCGGTGCGAAAAATATCACTCGGACTATGATTAGTCCAGGCTTGCAGAAACTCTGCAACTACGGAGAAGGCTTCTTCAAGCTAATGCCGTCTGGGGTAGAAACTGTGTGCTTGTTCTTTAGGATTAACCAGAGCCGTTAGTAAGAAGGGAGAAAGTTCTTCACCCATTCTTCACCTCGCCACGATTCATTGGGAAGTAATAAAGCCATAACGATTTAAATATCAAATTTGCAAAGTGTCTATTGAGGCTCGGTCATTATATCGGAAATCTCACGGCTGAATATATAATGTAGCCGCATAGTGAATCATGAATACCTTTACCTAAAACAAGACTATAATACAGTTTAAGCAGGACTCAAAACAATACACCACATCGACAGACAATGATAAATAAGTTGGGGGATTTGGTTAATTATCATTTGGGTGGTTTGTAATTACAAATGTTTGTAATTTTGGTCTGTTACGTCAACCGTGAATATTTTAAACTTGAATAGCATACTGGTGCATTGCGATTTGGTCCTAGGTCCAAATGTAGACAGAACAATGCAACCTACTCTCTAATAGTTTTTCCCCAACATCTCCCCGGGGCATAAAGTGGATTCTTGCTTGCACAAATTGTACTGATGGTTTGTCTTACACCGTAACTGATAAAATTTCTTTGGTGAACAATGCTGCCGTATATTTATTTAGCTTGATACAGTATAAGATATGACATATTTATCACAAGTACAGGCCCATAGTGGGTACGATCATGAATACTCCTAAGAGCGAAATTATAATTACGGTTCAGAGCCAAGATTTCTTCACGAGTCCATACGAAAGCAACATTCATGTGAAAGGTACACTTATCAAGAGTACTGATGGTTTGTCTTACACCGTAATCAATAAAATTACTTTGGTGAACAATGTCGCCGATATTTATTTAGCTTGTTACAGTATAACAAAGATGACAAGACAGTCGATCAATTAAATATACTGGTTTTGCAAGCGCCATTAAAGTCTTAGTACGTTGCTCTCCGGAGCAACAGGTGGAACTGGCCAAGAGACGATGGTTTTTGGACTCCAACAATGCATTTACGACTGACGATACAATGAATTTGATATTATTGAAACATGAAAGTGTATGGTCATTGCTCGCACCTCAAAAGATCGTTTTTCATTCAATGTGCGATTATCTTACTTGCTAGGGTTTTGTGAAGACTATACAAAAAGTATATGTGCTTGTAAACAAATACTGGTGCTTATCCGGTCATAGAACGAAAATGATATATTCACTGCATGGGGCGTTGATGTTGATTCCCTGTGATCTACCGCACTGAGTCCCTCTGACAGTCCGAAAAACAAACCTTACGGCATGGTGGTTTCGGGTATCAGCATTCCCCTCGCAATCAGAGACTGGTATTCCCACCAGCTAGACCTTCCCACCTCGACCAGTTGTGCATTCCAATTCGTCTATCGAAAGACTTTCGTGGATAGTTATAGATTTTCAAAAGGCTAGGAACAGTGATAGAAAACGAATCCAGCCGTCTTCGTCACTGCAGCTTTGCAGATGTCTGCGTAACACTCACTTCAGAAAGAAACCCTTTCCTGGATTTAAACACAAACTTTTCCCAAGGTAACATTGCTGACATGTATCAATTGATCGTGGATTTTAGAAAACAGTACTACGGGTTGGGATCATCCGGACCAGCTTTCAAAGTGAATGATTATTCCAAAAACGTTTCTGTGGTGGCTATAGACTGTTCGAAACAAAGCGTAAGATTGTCCTCCTAAGTTATAGATTTACAAATAAAATTTTGCTTCAGGGCCACCGTTCTAGCCAACACGAAGCGTAATCAGTGATGGAATAACGTATTTGAAATTGGACAGGAATAAAGTTAAGGTTTTGGCGTGATACTTTTTTTTTTCGCAGAGGAAAAAAAATTGAATAAAAATGTAGCAGTCACTTTGACTTGCCATCAAAAACAAATAATACTAAAACAGATCAAAGCTGGCAAAAATCCCTATTTCAGCTTTTCCGATTCTCAGCTAAAGAGAGGTAACGTAATGCTTTCACTTACTAGAATCCAACACGGAAAATGTTAAAGGCATACAAGATTATTACGTGATTTAATATTTAGTTTTATAGCATCCAAGTAGAAACTGGCGGTGTAATTCCATTCCATTTACCCGCTCTTACAAGTTGAGTAGGGTTGGTAGACTAACTGGTGGAGTTGCAGGCATGTCTAGGGCTATAAACTGAACCATGAATAATGTCTGGCAGCTGCTAGATTTGCAACGGCCCATTGCCGCCAAGGAGGCACTCGCCATGTATAGTAATTAGGAAGCCAGATTAAAAAAGTGTGTATTAGAATTTTAGAACACCAATAATGTTATCATGATTACTTACATTTTTTGACAAAACCTCAACAGAAAATATTTGCTAGGTTACTGATTGCTTACTCCATCTTCAAATGTGAACAAATTTGTACCTTGTTTCACTTCAGTATATTGGTTTTGGCATATATGTTAGTGTATGTGTTGTTTTCGTGTTTTGGGCAGTGAATGAAACATTTTATTCAAGGGGAAGGATATAGAAGCAAGTTTACGCAGACGTGGACAGACCAAACAAGTGTTTTGTTGTAGACTTAATAAATTTATTGCATACTTCTAATTGTATAATGTATGTCGAGTCCATTAAGACATAAACCACTTCACGCCAGCCAGGGACCGTTTGGAATCTTTTTGAAATTCTCTCTTTCAGTCGCTGGTCATCATATCGTTGAAAAGTGGAAAATCGTGCAGCCAATATCAAACCGAAGACTATGTTTGAGAATGGATTAACATTGCATGTTTTGTTTTTATTTTTAAACACAAAATCGAAACAATTCGGTGCTGGATGCGTAGTAGGAAATAAGCTACACGGGCCCCAGTTATGAGACATAACTCCGAAGTGATTGATTCCGTTCCAAGTCACAGACATGAAACTTAAACAAACACATAAAAGAAAATAATATCACCTAAGCAATTGCGTGTGTTTTCTACAGTATAACAAAAGTCTAGCCCCTAATATGTTACAAATGTAATACACGATGAATTTCCGTGGGTTAGCGACTTAAACTCCATTCAGAAAAAAGTCGAATTGTCAATATTTTTGGGCTAGCAAAAAATTTGTCACTACGACTTTATCCTTCTCGAAAATCAGTCAGTAACGGAGAGGCGAACAAAAAATTAACATTTTATACCATGCCTTAATCCAGTTTTGTGACTGTCGACTATCTCGAATTATTATACATCGCATTTTTCCGTATTTTTCCCGAAAATTGCTTCTCGAAAAAACCGTTAAGCCTACCAAAACTTGTGCGAGACCACAACTTCATCGGAATATTAGTTACCTACAAGGAGCCAGTGTCACTTTGGTATTCCCTAACTTGTGGAAATATGTCCGTCCTCGGCGATACTAACTCCGTTTCATCCATGTAATTGAAAAGCTAAGATACCTGTGCAGATTTAAAAAAAATAAAGCCAGATAGTGCACAAAGATTAAAAACTAACATCGTTTCGGTATTCAATCTACTCTATCATCAGGTTTGTATAAAACTAGTTCATAGCACAAACTGCCGTGCTACGTCAGCATATATTGCTGAAACCACGCAATTTAAAATTTAAAAGAATAAAACCTCAACACCATTCCATTTCAGAAAAAGCAAATACAGGTGGTGAAACAGCAAACCACGACCTTCCTCCTCGGAGGCCAGGTGAAAAAGCATGGGTTATGCAAATTAGCAGCACCCTGTGGGTTGCGCGACAAGTCCGCATTACTGGGGTTGTTTTTGCATATTCTTCTTTCTTTCAGACTTTTTAAGTTTAAGTGTGTCAATAATAGGAAAATACTTCGTAATATATTTGTTTTCAGGAAGAAGGTGGTTATGCACTGGGGTTGGTGTGTTAAAATAAACAAAGATTCCAAATTAATTCTGGCCCTACTGTTTTTTTTTCGGTAAACAAGATTTGTACATTATCCGTTGTGGGGGTGTGACCTGTAGATAGCTTATGAGGTGAGGTTCCTGTTGCAAAAAGGTGCTGAACTAAGTAGTTTGACTCCACATGCAATTTGAAATAGAATTTATGCGATACAATTCAATATTTAAGTTGTTGTAAGTGGTGTAGCATGCAGTTTCTCCTCCTGGGATCCAATACTAGGAAGACTGTTTATCGGATCTCATGTGGAGAAACTACATGCCCAGCCACCTATGTTGGACAGAGTCGAATTACATCACATAAATCCAATTTCAAATTGCACGTGGAGTCAAACACCTTAGTTCAGCACTGTTTTGCAACAGGAACCTCCGACCGTAAGCTGTGTATAGGGCACACCCCCAAACTGGATAATGTACAAATATTGTTTACCGAAAAAACAGTAGTGCCAGAATTAATTTGGAATCTTTGGCTATTTCAACACGCCAACCCCCAGTGCATAACCACCTTCTTCCTGAAAACAAGTATATTAAAGAGTATTTTCGTATTATTGACGCTCTTATATTTTATAGGTTAGAAAGTATGTAAAAACAACCCCAGTTAAAGTGGACTTGTCGTGAAACCCACGTGGTGCAACTAATGCATAACCTGCATCTAGACACACGGTAGTGTGTCACCGCCAAGTAACAGTAGATCATCCCATTGTAGACTTCCGATTGTTAAAAAATTGATTGTTAATGTAAAAAGGCGGCTCACTAGCAGACATGTGTCTGTTAACTGCAAGCAACTAAAAGCATATTTTGGCATGTTGGGGATAAATCCCAATGCGATGGAAATTTTTCAAATTGTGAATAATCTAAGGGGGAAGGGTGAGAGATTAAGAAAACCTAAAATCTAAAGGATCAGTGTCCACCAATCATAGAGAAAAAGATGCGTCAATAACGTTGTTTTTATGTTACTGTCTAGCTAGCTGGTTAGCTCTGGCTAGCTCTGGCTAGCCTGCTAATAAGATTTTTCCCGTGTTAAATACCATAGACTTTTTGCTCATGGCTAGCGCAAAATTGGGACGTCCTACGTAGCTGAACTTTTGCACACGGATGCATGGCGACCTGAGCATCGTCCTTTTGTTGGTTGGGGGGTTGTAGGGGTCAGGACAAATGCGTGGGAGGGTTTTGAAATTCGCCACCAGGGAATTTAAATTTCGTTTCTTTTCCAAGTTGCAACCAAAGATTTCAAGCAACAATGGCTTGAACGATCAACACTGGTCCTTAGATGATTGTAAAAGTCTGGACGAACTAAAGGCTGAACTGTAACGAAGGACAAAATAGGGAAACATTAACGTTGCCGTTGACTGCGTAAGAATAAAGGAATGCACGTTAGATGATGGTTACGCAACAATACGAGCATTCATGACCAAGCGTGGTTTTACTAATAACCCCAAAATAAATGCCTCTAACGGCGGGTTTCTGTATGACTAAATGTGAACGAAGAAAGCAAACGAAAAAAATCCTCAATTTTGCTGATGTAACGGCTAATATTTACGGATATTAAATGCCTCCAAAAAGAAAGATAGAGCGGACTATAAGATGGTGCGCTGACGTTTTGTAAGTTCACAGTCCTAAGTTACATGTGTCTATCAACTGCAAGCAACTAAAAGCGTAGCTTGTCATGTCGAGAATAAATCATAATACTGCCGAAATCTTGAAAAAGTAAGGGGAAGGTACAAGGATTAACAAAACATCTAAATGGCATGCGCTGATTGAGTGAGCGAAGTGAACGAATTCAGCGTTTGCTAGCCAGTGTCTGCAACAATGGGATTGAAGAAACGTAAACATGTGAAGACTGCTCGTACAATAAACGAAGCCATGTCAATTTGGCTAATCAAACGGCTTATTGGCAACGGTAAATTTGAAAATTATCAATGTGAATATTTATAGATATGAAATTCCTCCAGAAAAACAAGGTACACATGAAGATTAGATTTTGTAACCTTTTGTACGTTCACAGTCCTATGAAAGTTGTGATAGCTACCCAAGACCAAAACTGGTAGAAAAACCCGCCAAGTTTCCAAAAACGATCGGCCATTAAAGGTAGTGATATAATTTCACCAGGGAAAGGCCACCAAGCTTAATCCTATTAGCCAATTTAATCGCACCGAATAATACTTTGGACGTTAAATGAAAACCTGAAGTTTGCTACTGCTAGTAGCAATCTTCTAGTTTTTATTTAACTTTCGAACTATTAGCATGTGCAATTAACTTGGCTAATAGGATTAAGCTTGGCGGCCTTTCCCTGGTGGAATGATATCACTACCTTCAAAGGCCGATCGTTTTTGGAAACTTGGAGGGTTTTTCTACAGTTTTGGTTTTGGGTGGATCTTTCTTACCTGGCTTCAAAGGTGGAAGGACTGGCCACCCACGCCAAACTAGATATTTTTTTAAGTCGGGTCGGTCGCGGGATTCGATCCGGCAATCACTTGGTTTGGAGACGAGGACGCTGACCACTGGGCTGTTGCTGCTCGCTTTACTCGTGGTGCCCAGGGACATCTCACAAAGCTCGCGTTGTACGTTGGGGCTTAGTTTTTTGGCCGTTCAGTAGCCGTCCTTTTAAAAGGACGTCAGGTTATAAAGGGTTATATTTTGGGGTTCATTAATTTACGGTGGGTGTGACACGGCAGTTAGTACTATGAATTAGTTTTATAAAAACCTGATGATGGAGTAGAACGAATTCTAAAACGTTGTGAGTCTTTAATGTTTGTGCATTTTCTGGTTTTTTTTTAATTATCCGTGTAATAACACTAAAATGAGGAGAAATCAAGGACTAAAAACTGCCATACATAACCAGGGCAAGGTGGGTTGAAAAAAATAGTGCGTTGTGCTGCACAACCCATATTCCTAACTGACCAGATGTACGGCTGCATGCGTCATGCTGATTGTGCAGAAGACACGGCACAGACGGCAGACCATGAGTAGGACGAGGCATGCAAATCCTTTTGTCATAATGCCTGACTGTACACAACTGCTCCAATGCTGCATTTCGTATCAGCATCCCTAGGATTTTATGATTTTCATGCGAAGTTTATACATCCTTCTTGTGGCATGGTTCGAGCACTATTTGAAGTATTTTACCATTTTCATGCTATTACTCTCGCGATCATCAAGTTTACACTATTCTTGCGGCATGGTTCGAGCACTATTCTAGTTA